>JAVTVY010037253.1:0-156717 GCA_036873755.1 Hanleya hanleyi | reverse complement strand
GCTCCATTTACTCTCTGAAGTAATTATAGTGCCGATGGTATTTATGTACATGTTCCGCCTGGAAGGTTGCAGATGGTAGATATCAGCTCAGTTGGAACATATTTCTGAAACCCATATATAGTTACGTTTATCAAACGTACGACCTAAAGCGGGCGCGTTAACTCCATAACACGATTGTTATCTCATCCATAAGCACAGCTTACATCGAGATGGGTCTTTAATCTCTATCAAGGTGGTTTTCTAATTAGTCACCGTTTCAAACAGACTGCATACACAAATTTCTGTTTCAAACTGAGATAGCATGTAGAAAGTCCTCTTTTCTTAATATTGCTCATGCTGTCATATGGTGCGTACATTGGGATTCGCTATTCGCCAGGAAATACTGTCAGTCTCCAAAGCGTTTTTATTGTGGTGTCGAAATGGGAAGTCCGGACGATTGAATGCTGATAGTCTTGTTAAATCAGTTGTCAAAACAGGGCTAACAATATTTAGGTCTTGTTATATTGATATATTAAATATTGGTCTATTAAGAAATAACGTAACTCTGGTCTTCTGGATATATGATATTTTGACAAACTTGCGTTAAGGCATAAAGCAATGCCTTCAACAGGGTTAAATTTGCACCAGTAGGTGTGTATAATGAATCATCCAATCATGCAAATATATTTAAGACTGTTTCCAGTGAGTTTCCTCTTATCTCGAATTCTGTCTTAATTAACCCCATCTGGGCTAGGCTATTTCGATTTTTTGGTTACATTTTTCGATTCTTTTATTGATGTGTTTCCGTCGCAAAAACTCCATGATGAATTAGTAAATAATATTGTGATGTGAAATAATGTTTGCCACGTTCCCTTTCAGAGAAGCAGGAACTTTAAAGGAAAAATGACGAAAACGTAACTTTTTGGTGCCCAAGATTGCCGCTATTTATAATTTACCCATGATCCTCTGCTTGTGAAGTTATGCTCAAAATTACCTCAATATGATCAACTACAAAGTCACGAAGTGTCATCTCTCAATTTGTATCGTTTCGGAAGATAGGATGGAAAGTTTGCTAGGGAGACATAATGGCCCCCAAGCCTGCTAGGTTTAGCGAGGGTTAGCGCTACCGTACTGTAAATCTATAAAGAGGCGACGGTCAATCAATCAATCAGTTTTGAATTTGGATTTCCGTTAGGATTATGCGCGCCAGTATCATTGCATTGAGTTGCAAAATGATTTAAAAAGAAAACTGATTTTAAAAACACAATAAAAAGTGGTGAAAATGGTGGGTTAAAGAAGCAACGGGAGAAATATAGTAAGGGAAAATAGACAGATGTCTGTATAAATGCTTCAGTGTCATTAGAGACAAAAGAAAAGAAATATATATATAGTGAACTAGATATTGCTTTAAATATGCTATTAAAAATAACATATAGAAAAACCAGACTCCAAAGGCGCCATTTATAGACATACAAGGGAGGGAAAATAATCGGACCAACAACCATAATATAATAATATACCAACGACCCTATTTATAAAAAAAATATAAAACTGAATTGAAAAGGCCAATATTGTACCTGCATATTATGTTTTCGATTAAAATTAAACTCAATATATAATTTAGATATGAGCAAGTGGTTAATAAAAACAATAATTGATATAATATCGAAGAGACGACGGTGTTCAAGGGAAACATATATATACCTCTTGAATATTCATGACGGTTTTCTGGTATTTCATTGGCCAAACTTTACCCAGCCACAAGTCAATATTTTTCAATCGCTGACCCAGCTGGTTTTGTGTCAGGCGGAGCGCGTGAGGTCCGGAGTCAATATTGTGATCACGTGATCACTGTTTACAAGTACCGTCTGCCTGCAACATGGCTAACGTGGTCGCTTTGTAGCTTTATCCCATGAAACTCTACAAGAACTGTTACAAAATCGGGACAGTCAGAACGCAAAAGAAAATGTTATACGGGTGTCTACATGTATATCAAAGCAAAAAATATTGATTTCGAAAGCAAAAGATATTGATTTCGATAGTCTTTCGTTAATAACGAAAGAACAACTTGACGAATTCCTCTTCAAATTCTTTTCTGAGTTGAGACGGATGGAGATAAATACCCCCGTTCGTCGATGGTAAGCATACGTTTCGGTATCCTGAATATTCAATAGGTATAATAATTTATTATATGTAATTTCTATCTGCACTGCCCGAGTAATCCATGTCATTCTCATCTCAAAACTGAAATAACTTTACGCCGTCGATGTCATTCAACCAAATGAGTTCACCATGATCCAAATATGATTTATGAACGAAGTGTGTAAAACTAGTGGCTACATTGTATCAAACCACCCAGGGTTTGGACAAGGAGTTCGCCTCGTAAATCTCAGAAAACGCGTCTGAAAGTTTAAATTCTCAATATTAATCTAGTCAGATTGGAAGCAGCTTTGTAGATTTATCCATGAACTATTCATAAAATTGTATCTGTGTGTCTCGTTTCCGATAACACACAGCTGCATTGACAGAAAGTATTCGCCAAACAGCGTTTTTGGAGAGGAGTAGTAGTACCATGCGCTAGTCTGGCGTCATAGCGATAATTCACTGCAGTTAACAAATTCGGTATAATAAAACACTTATATACTTGTAACGGAGTCAATATCATATATATATATATTCACCTTCAGTGATCAAGGAAATTTACCGGTAGTCAGGATGAATCAGCATATATGGCTCACAGAAATGAAAAATGCTCGCCTTCAAGTGCGGTGATTCTACGACGGAAGATGCTTGAAACTGTGGACGTCTCACTCAAATCTTCTGCTCCACAAATACCTCCTTTAGGACACCCGCATAGTGCTGCTTTTAGCGTGAACCTGCCAGATGTAACGCTCTAAATTCCCCCCAAAACGCGCAAATCATGAATGGACAACAGTTGCTGAAGCTAGCCCGCTGTTTCGTGCCCATTTTTGTCTCGTGCATACAACTCTTTCTGACCATAAATAAAACATAGTACACTAAAATGCATTGTGCTCACAAAATATAACATTATAGGGTTTGACGTTGTTGTGAAGCCTTCCATTGTCGCCTTTAGTTTGTGAATCTGAAACCCACAATATCTTGGACGTATAACGAGAGGCGGCTTTTAAATAGTTCGTTAGAGGTGTTTGTGAACTTGGTGGCTCCCAGATGTGCATCACAGGTCAGGGATTATATGTGTTACGGTGTAATACGGTGGTGGTAGTTCGCCAACAATGATTGTTGAGGAGAGTGAGGCGCAACCAGGGCCGACCGTTTCTATGTTTTGTATGGGAAAACATAGCGGCAGAAATCCAGCGTAAGGGCCGGGTACCATCTTCACATTTCAAATTAAATACTAAACTAACCATCCGCCATTTACCTTGACCTAGTGAATGGAGTAAATCGTTTAACCCGTAAACGCACGTGGTCTCATATAGCCAATCAAGATATGAGCCTGCTAACACCGTGCAGCGAGGATTGTATTTGATGTTTGTGTGATTTCCAAATATAGCAAGTGGAGGTTGTATTGGTTTTCAAACAGAAAAGGCTCGTTTTCTTCCAATAGCCATTCAAATTCAAATTTTGAAGAGGTTGTACAGTTGTATTTCTCTTAATATGGACCACGGCATATTTATATCGCTATGACATCACCAAAGCGAATTCAGATTAGAAAATGTGTTATGTTCAGCCAAGGCAACATGTGTAGTGTTTGAATTGGATGTGCGAAGATGGGCGGATCCCTGTCCAACCCCCATTGGTCCCAGTCCAGTCTCGGCCACAATTCATACGCCACAGCATGCTAAATATAGAAAGTTTTGCTTCACCTTTGTGATTATGGACACGGAATTAATTCTGCACGAAGACTGCTTTAGCATCACGCAGGTTTATATCTTCATATCTTCACTAGGCGATGTTGTGGGGTAAATCTTCAATTAGTCTACCGCGTGATCGAGATAAATCATCCTTCAGATAACGACTTTTACAAAGAAAAGCATTTGGATTAAGAATACTGACCAGCGATACGGATTTGGTATTATTAGAAACATCATCATGCCTTTAGCGACATTATTTAAAAATGTTGACCGCCTCCCTCTTGCAGGAAACTAGCCTTTGTTTAGGAAGCGTCTCCAAATGTCGTTCGATTTTTCGTCGAGAAATGTGTCATTTTCTTCTCGATATCGCGAAGAGAGAGAGAATCGTGAATATTTTTCACAGAAAACGAATGATTCGCGAAATCGGTTTTCTTTCGCTTTGTTAATCGGTTTTCATTCGAGAGATTTTTCTCGAAAGAAAAATGATATCGCGAATCAGTCGAAAATTCTTCGACAATTTGTTCCCAGTGGGCAAAAAGGATTAAAAACCGATTGAAAGTAGTGCAGCTTTGTCTTCGCCTAGGCTGGTACCCTGCCTAGCGTGTTTCATTGCTGACATATACCCGTAGGCTAGGGAACCAGGTTACTGTTTCTGTGCACAATTAAATTTCCCATGCATTTGGTCGGCCCCACACTGTAAAAATTGGTGACATGTTTAACGTCTCAAAATGAAACATGCATTGTCCCAGCTTTTGGGACATGTGAGTATGTATATGTTTCATATTAAAACGGCTTCATGTTTCAAATTGAAACACGTGTCCTTTTCACATGAGTTAATGATGTCTTAATATGAGACATGTCTTTAATAAGCACATGTTCGTTTGAAACATGTAACGTTCTACATTTTGTTGTGTTGTGTATACATGTCTCAAGCTGAAACATGTTAGAGCCGACTACATGTTTCAACATTAAACGTCTAAGCCCAAACATGACTTTGTCCCAACTTTTGAGACATGTCACAAGTGAAACGGATCTGTACATGTCTCAAACTTGGAAGTGTTTCAAAACAGTCTACATCCCATTACGTGTTTTAGGAGACTGCCAGACTGGCATGTGCATCATACCGATACTGAAATGAAAACATTCATCAAAAATCAACATACATCAAGTTTTATTCTCTTATATTCGTTGGAAATCAAACTCAGGAACATGTATGAACAAGCAATAACCATATACAGAAACACATAAAACAGACTGCTCCTCAGGTTAACTCAAACCTAATAATGATTTCAAACATATGCATGATTGGTACATCAGAATCCCTGATGTGAACCCCATTACCATAGAGTGAAAATTGTTCATATAACAATAATGTACTCAAGGTTTGGTTCATTTATATCACTGATTCACACTTAAAAGTTAAAGATAATTTACTCAACTTGCCATATTGGTCCGTTGACACGACATTGTCTGATCTGTGATAAAGTATTATCCAATATTGTATTCCATGTCTAATCCGGCACACTGGAAACATTTCTGAACATGGGTACTGTATTACCTAGGCCTACAAATATGGAATTGCTGAATGATACTGCCTTTGTTGTTTTTCCTGACATGCTACTCGCGATTAACTATTTCTATTTCGGGATGGCTAAAATTTCATTCCATTTTGGGGTATGGAATACGGATCGCAGATGATTATTAAAATCAGGGCCCTCAACCGAGTTGCGTGACGACATGTGTCAAGAAAAGCGGAGTACAAAAGGGATAGTGCTGTCTGATGCATGGAATTAGATACCAGGTCGGCTTCACACAGTTCGACAGAGAGCATTAGCAATTTGCAAACAAATATATGATTAACACTGGCTTTCAGATATTTATTTCTGGTCTTTAGCGACCCGGAATATATATGTCGGTATTATGGATTAATCGACTGAGCATTTTAATTGAATTATTTGCATAACAATTTAACTCAACCAGGCCTAGGGTATTTGAGGCTTGCCCAGGCGCCATTTCGCTCTACCCCTCTCCTTCCAAATATGTCTTTGCTCATTGAGATAGAGGTCTGAAATTTCTCACAACATCAGCTTAACTAAAAAGTGTGAAAAAATTGCAAGATGGCCGCTTTGAAGACTTCACAGTGACGTTATATTTCAAATATGCATTTTTGGTCGATTTTTTTGTCAGATTTTCCCAGCCCAAATTTTGACTCTTCACTGGAACCCTACATGGCCGACATTTTGAATTTAAGAGTATTCGCTCGAAACATATGGTCATATTACGACACACCAACAAAATACATAGCAGTGTTGCCAGAATAAAAGTGACACTTATTTTGAATTGTGAATGTGTAGCGCACCAGGAGATTTTTTTTAACAGAGTCAATACGATTGCTTACGTCATTACAGCGTTGGACGGGATTCGGCCTTAGTGGCATATATAAATCAGAAGGAGACAGAATGGACATTATTTTTATACGTATTGGAATATTGAATCGTGTCAACAATGTTTCTACTTCATCTTTCTACTTGATCACTGTTGCAAAACTCGAGACGAATCTAGCCCACCGTGTTTCAGCGTTGATGTTTCAAACAGCTTTTCGGACCGTTATAGTGGGACGCCAGCGCGAGTGAAACATGTCACAACCCTCAAATAGTTGCATCGTTACGTCTATGAGACATGTTTTTGTGGAAAAAATAGGGTGAAACATATAGCATTATGAAGTATCTAACATGTTACCATCTCAAAATGAAACGTTAAACATGTTTCCTCTTTTTACAGTGCACTGATGGACACATAATACATAAATTCACAGAAGTGTATTGCCAATTTATATGTCCGTTATTATAGATAGAACATGTATGCAAGCAGAATATAATGCCATCTATATTCCCTGTTCGATTTTAAATAGTCAGGACCGGACTGATAATCGCTGGAATACGTAGCATTTATTATGTATAAATGTGATAATTCAATGTAGTCTCTGTAGCACCCTCACACACAGCGGGGTAACAGCTGTTAATCTGTGAATGACGTAATTGTATTCATTCGCCTCTCGATGGTTTCGCGATATTTTCTCGAAGCTTTCGCGATCAAAAGTTCTCGACATTCTCTCGATCAACTTAAAACCATTGATTCTTGATGGGTTAAAAAAGACGAATAAAAAACTATATCGAGAAAATCGATCGAGAATTTTGAAAACGATTTCGTTTTTTTTAATATATTTTTCTCTCGATATTCTCTAGAAGAATGCCCGATATGATCGAGATTTCTTCGAGAAAACCAACGAAAATTCTCGATTGAGGGAAAAACGGTTAATGGAGACGCTTCCTTATGTATACTGCGATTGTTTTTGTTGTTTTTTTAATTTGATGTTGTTATGCAAATTAGGTCTTTGGATTATGGACTCTGGAAATTAAGTATTAAATATTCGCATGTCGAATGCCAAACCTAGCAACTGTATTTGCTGTCTTTCTCCAGATCCTTCAACATAGCTTTCTCAAGGTCATAAAGTGCTCTTACCATTGAGTTCAAATATTTTATATTGTTAACCCTACCTGGCCTGTGGGGGAGGGGGGGGGGGGGGCGAAATGGCCCCTACCAAACTTTCTGCGCTATCTCTGGAACGAAAAGAAATGGAGAGCTGAAACTCCGTGACTTTATAGTTTATCATATTGGGGTCATTTGAGCCTATTTGCATGACCCCTGGAGCAGAGGGCAATGGGTAAATTCAAGATGACGCCCACATGGGATAAAAACAAAGTAATTTTTTCGTCATATTTCTTCAAAATTTCTGCTTTTCCGCAACTATTTTATTTCACACCACATTAATATTTACTAATGTATCATGCAGTTTTTGCGGAGAAATTGCATGAATAAAAATCTGACCGACAAATCGACCAAAAATGCCGTTTTTTAAAAATGACGTCACTGTGACGTCATCGAAGCGACCATCTTGAATTATTTTACATTTTCTGGTAGAGCTTGATCCAACGGTATGGTGCGGTAAGTTTCAGCTCCCTAGCTCAAGGGGTAAGCAAAATAATTAGGGGGGGGGCCATTTCGCCTCCCCCAGGCCAGGATACGTCCCAAAAAACCCAGGGCAGATAGGGTTAACTTCAGAACACAAAATGCCGTCTGTATTTACAAATCAGTAACTCTAGGAGATACATGTACACTACGACTCGTTGTATTAAGCTCAGTAGAAAGTCAATCTATCAGTCGGAGTTTTTTTTTTTTATCTGAATAGATAGTGGCAAACTGACCGTCCTACTTCCTACCAAGCATTTCGCCTATATCAAGAGAGTACAATTTCTTTCGGTATATCCTTTTATGTTAGGGCCACTATGAGAACATTTGAAATGACGTACCGAGAAATGATTTTATTTTACGTTGCTAAGCTCCGTTCTAACTTCCGAGTGCACGACCCTGTTTTATTTTGCCTCCAATTATCATTCAATATCATCATAATTCCACTATCAGAGTGTTAACCCGATTTTTGAATTTGGTTGAAGAAAATCGACCAAAAATACCTTCTGACAAGATTTGTCAATGCTGCCACGCAGTCAATAATATTGTGTTTGACTCAAAATATTTGCGAAAACAGCATCGTGGAAATTAATAAATAATTTATATCACAAGAAATTGTGATTTCGCTAATAACTTACTAATAACTAAATAAATCGCAATTACTATCTGTGTGAGCTATAACTCGACATAATTACATCCTCTTTTGCATATGCTGTCCCTTAGTCGCCTGCCATTACCTTATCGCTCACCTCCTGCGTGCATCGATGGAGCACGATTAATTGAAATTGTAGAGCACCAATTTTGTTTTTATTGCTTAATTTGTCGCACTCCGCCAGAGACAAGCGCTTTAATGTACTTGTGTTCTCTGATAAATGTTTGCGGATGGGGTAATTCACTTGATTGAATGTTACAAAGCACGTTCAAGTCTTAAACCTTCCGTAGTATTTTGTTATTCCAGCAGAATAAGAACTCGTAAGTGCGTAATTGTGTGACAAGATCTATTCATCAAGCGGATTAATTGCAGCAATGCATACAACGGTTGTAGATTTCATTCCAATACCATAGTTACGAACAAATCATATCAAAATACGAGGATAGTATATCCAGGCCTGGAAGAGTTAAAAAACATGCAAGATCGTCATTGTTACCTTATTATTATTGTTCATGTAATATTTTAAGTTACAAGCAAAATCTTTCGCAACATTCTGTTGAATATGTTTCTACAGTTCATCGAGTTCGCAGGAGTCATTCTGTACGTAGCGGCTATATGATGATCAGGAGAGAGAGAGAGAGAATTAAGGTTTAACGTCGCATTCAGCAATATTTCAGCTATATAGCGATATATGATGATCAAATGTAAACGTCATAAACTATTGAAAACGAGAAATGTCATTATGTCACCTACATTTTCCACAGACCGTGAGTAGTTTCATTTCAGTAGACTTCTCCAAAATTGTTTGCCCGAAACGACTTTTTTGTATCGGTAATTCAATCAGATATGACGAACAATATATTGATCAAATTATTAATGACAGAGTTGCGTGCTATCAACTTTATGGTTATGATTTGTGATTCCTAATGTTTTACATAGTGGTTCAGTGAGCGATGCCGCTGTGTGATTTCCGGCCCAATACCGCCATACAGAACCGCCGATAATCATGTTATCTGATAAGCGTGAGTACTGGATTTACGTCGAATACACTTTTCATCTTGATAAACAGGGAAGATTTTTTTTATGTTTGGTAGACGGAACAATTGAATGTACAACATTACCGAGGTGCTTATACTGATACCGGCCCAGAATAGACAAGACGCGATTTGCATTAGCTCAAGAACTATGCTTTTTGTTTGTATCGTACAGTATAAAAATTGTATAAAGTGACAGTTTCATTTTGTTTCATTTTAAACAAAACAAAATCAGTCGGTGTCATATATATGGATATTTTGCATTGTTTGACCGAGTAAAACTTGTTGACCATTTACGGTTGAATTGGACCTGACGCGGCATTTCCTGCAACGTACATAACAGCGACAATAACCCCTTGGCAATCAGCTCACAACTTGATATCCACAAAAGTCATCACAACAAGTAAGCTAATTCAGATCAAGTACACCTAAATTTCATAATGAAATGTTGCCCTGGCATTCTTCTGATATGTGTGAACGAACTGTTCGTGTATCTGTTATATTACTTATAATGTCGGTTACGTATCAATGTATATCTTCAAGACTCGATTTGACGATAATTTTAATACAGGATGAAGCAATGTATATTTGTCAGGTATAACACAAGGGGCGTTTTACACGTCACTGATCTTAGTGTCACACGATACTAATGGTTAAACAGACTCGTTAATATTTAAACTTGGCACTTGCTTGTCTTGGCAGTTCTTTTGTAGGCACTTGTTTGTCCTACAACTGAGCATTCGGTACATTTTTATTAACAAAAAAAACACTTCTTAAGTTTAGTTTAACTATCACACTGTACGCCATGTATTCATTTGTATTACAAATATATGGAAACGGATCGATTCTGCATAATGTAAAACGGTGTGTATAAAATCTCAAGCTACAATTAAAATGTAAGTGAGAAGTGCAAATGAATGATTGGCCCATGGAACAATGTCCCTTTCTCTATGGGATAATATGTCCTTCCCGACTTCGGAAAAATGTCTAAGCTGGGCTAGCCCTACCAGGCACGTCTCCCCCCTCTAAAGTCTCTACTCTATCTCCGGATCGGCACTGATACTCCGTGACTTAGTACTTGATCATATTGGTGTCACTTTCAACATATTTGCGTAACCCCGGAGAGGAGGATCACGGGTAAATACAAATGGCGGTCATGTGGATTATTTGAAAAGTGATATTTTTGTAATTTTTTCCAAAATTTCCTGCTTCAGGAAAAGTGGATAAAAATATTTTATTTCACATTAGATTATTTACTAATTTATCGTGCAATTTTTTTCGGAGAAAAACCAATAAATACAAAATTCGAAAAACCTGACCAAAAAATCGACCAAAAATGGGTTTTTTTAAATAACTTTACTGCGACGTCATCATAACGACTATTATGGATTATTTTACATTTTCTGATAGAGTTTGACACAATAGTATGGTGTGACAAATTTCAAGCTACTAGATCAAGGGATAAGAAAAATATATAGGGGGTGGCGGATTTCGCCCGTCCCCTCAAGGCCTGCATGGACAGATCCTGAATCGACCCAATTCACGAATTAACCAGATAGAGTTAAAGGTAATACCCGGACATTCTTTCCTGTCTGACTGTTTTCGTCCCCCCTCCCCCCTCCCCCCGCTTATTGGTCCATTCACACTGGAAACTAAGATTCAGTCTCGAGAAATAACAGCGAGGTGGTCTTCTAACGGAAGAGGGGCCCTCTAGCTTCATATCAATATATAAGTAAGTTTTGAATAATGTCCTTGATATATGCAATTTATACAGATACAAATTCGATGGGGATACAGCTCATTAGCTCCCTGGTGTGATTCAGGTTATGGGACTGGGATGCTGTTGAAACTTCTTTTCCTGTTCTTGGTGTGGGTGTGGGTGTGTGTGTCTGCTGGGGGATCATGCTCATTTTTGTTTTTATAAATGACAATACATTTTGTGTCACAGGCTTCTCATCACTTCAGCTTTTATGTGGATCCTACACATTATTATCTGTGTAAACAAAGTGGTGAGAACGTAATTTATATGTCATGATATACTGTAACAATTTATGAAATATACCTAAGAATAATAACAAAATACATAAAGTGAATTATATTCAGGTCATGGTTGTACAACATATATATACATAGTATTTTTTACGCAACTGAAAACTTGTATGCACATGCGCATGGTTACTTAGACTTGATGCACATAAGCAGAACGCATATCTAAAATGCACCAGTAAAACTATTAAAGGTACAAAATATAAATTATGTCCAGCACATCAGAAGAGAGAGAGAGAATTATGTGTAACATCGCGTTCAGCAATATTTCAGCTATATGACGACAATCAGACAAAATTCTAGGTATTTCACCAACAACAAGTTAAAAACCCAGCAATCCAGAAGAAATCAACACAACATACCAAAAACATGTCCATCCATTAAAACTCACCCAACAAACCGATTGCTTTCAAATAACCTAAACTACAGTGACGTCGCCAGTTCCAACCCACCAAAGTGAAATTTGCATCTGCTTCAGAAGGAAATGGTTTGATTGGCATAATCATTATCTTGATCGCCGTATAATTGTCCATAGCCTTTATTAACAAACTAACTTAGCTGGGGATGAAATGAACTGCAGGGAAAATAAAATTACATTTCTGAATGAGAGGTGTCAGTTCCGACCCACTGTCGCCAGTTCCGATCCAGCTCGTTTTGACACTGACCTTTGACCCAGATATAAACAAATGTAATCGTCAACATAATAACTTTTCTGCTAAAATAGGGTCCTAGCTGGATATTTCGTTTGTAATGTCTTCATCTCATAAGTGAACATTTGACGTTAAAGAATGCGGGTTGGGGTTGACAGTGATATGGTCGAGATGATCATATTGGCAAGATATATTGGACACTGAAATAACTCCGATGGCTAATAAGCGTATACTCACTCTAAAATGATGATAAAACAATGGTAATTTTACTTATTTTACCTCTGAACAGCAGATTAAAGAAAAGAAATGCTAATCAGCACTCGGGTTACGATTTTACGAGTGAGCACTGCGTTCGCAAGACATTTTCAGGCCATGGTACGACCCAGCTTGGCCATCCATGGATGGTGGTGGTTCGGAACTGGGTCCGCCAGTTGATGTCATCAATCGGACAGGTAGCCTTAAGGGAGACACTTCAGTGAATAAATTTATTACAGATACATAGTACCATATGATAATTATATGTGAGAAACAAAACATCAAAACTTTGATCGGAAGCGCTGGCAGACGACACGGTTTTTGACCAACGGCGAGTCATGGTGTTTGTGCTTAAACCGATGTCATCGTGTGTATGGAGTGGGTGTGCAAAGCTGTCTCCTAACAAAACCAGTGAATGCATAATATAATTTAACCATGATTGAGAGGTTGATCAACTTGCTTGAATGCACCAAATGTTTTATGATTTCGCGTGATCATGGTTATGACAAGAAGCAATATTTTGGGAAGTGGGTCGGAACTGACACTGGATCGGAACTGGCGACGTCACTGTACTTACCCGACTTAAAAGATCTTCTAAATTAGCTGCTTGATAAAAAGAATGTCTTACAATCTCAAAATCTATAAAGTCGATCAGAATATGTTTCACTGTGAGATCTTCGTGGCAAGGAATACACCTTGGGGCTGGTTCCTTTTTTAGTAAATGTTCGTGAGCTAATCGGGTATGACCGATTCTACATCGCCTGATCACGGATTGATCGAAACGTTTCTGACTACTCAGATGAATATATCCTACAATTTTCAGAACAACCTATAAAGATTGAAACAGTTTTCTCACATAAGCACAAATAGAGGGTCAGAAATTGCTGCCAACATCGGACAGATTACTCAGGGATGTTCAAAAGGCGTCGTTAGAAAGCAAGTGTGACAAATATATATGTATTTCGTACCAATTCACCAGTACTATAGCGGCTACAATTTTGAACTACTAGAAGGCCACCAAAGAGTTTGATTTGAAGAAATACAATTATAGTGAATATAACTGTGATTGTCATTCGTCTGATTTCATGTATAAGCCATGCTTAAATGTCGTGACGGGTAACATCGAATTGTCTTCAGCGAAGACATGAATACCCTTTTGATGAGGGGGCCTAAATATAGATAGCCGAGAAAGATCAACCAAAAAATTGTCCTTGACGCACTTGGGAATTACGTTGCTGAGTGGTCGAGGGGAGAAAATGTAAAGCCTTCAGTACTCACCTAATGGTTGGACGTGGTTAAAGACAAAGCCATTAATGCCATCCGCCATTTGCAACGAACTGCACTTCTTAACGCAATCCAAATACTGAGAGACACCACTGTGGAAGAAGTTCTTGCAGACTTCAAAAGTAAATATGCTAATGTTCAAGCTCGCAAAGGCGCCAAATAAAATAATATTTATTTGTAATTATTAGTATTACCAGATGCTTGTTCAAGAGTTGAGTATTGGTGCTTCTTTATCCTGTAATTCTACTTATTCTTCCGCTGGATTTACTTTGAGTGGTATACTTAACAAACACAAAGGGGAAAGAGGCATTTCAATTCCAACCACCCAAACGGATACTCCAAAATTATACTGGATACCAAAGATGTATAAAACACCATACAAAGCAAGATTTATAGCATGTTCTAGACAACGCTCCACAAAGCTTCTGTCCACAGTAATGATTAAAGCACCTCGTGTGGTAAAATCATTTTGGGAGAAATATTGTGCAGTTATCAGAAAGAATTCGGATGCAGAATGGAGAGTAACAACTCGAAAACACTCATAGATCAACTAGATAAAAACGGACTCGTTATACACAGAAATGTGTCCACATGAGATTTTTCTACTCTCTATACTACCATCCCTCGTCGAAATTTAATAAAACGTCTCAGTTAGATCATAATATCGGTTGATCAAAAAAACGGTCACCATTATATCAATGCCAGCATCCAGAATGCGTTTTTTAGTTCTAAAGTAATATAGGTTCCCACTCTTGGGATATTTCATTGTTTACAGAACTGCTGAAATTTCTCATCAATAATATATAGTACGTTAAATTCGGTGGCACGATATACCATAATCTTATAGGTATTTCAATGGGTACTAATTGTGAACACCCTCGGTTGACCTTTATCAGTTTACATATGAATACGTGTATATACATAAGGTCAATGACAGCAAGAAATTACAGAGTCCGATCCTTTGCATTCACCAAACGTTATATTGACGATCTTCTTGCAGTGGAGAACCCTTATATAAACGACGTGGTGAAATACATTTAACCTCCTTCACTGGATTTGAAGGATATTACAGATTCACCAAAGGGAAGCAATCTTATTTTGACTTATTTTATAGAATGTTTTTGTTTTATTTGCAATGATGTACAGCATGATGAAATCTACCAAACAATCACCATTTCTTCGGGAAACACATTTACCAGTATGTGATATCCCATCTGTCATCTTGTTCATCCACCGGTATATGTTATCGAGACTGTCATCATACATTCACCAGCATACATTATCCTATCAGTCCTCATATGCATGTAGCAGTATACATTATCATATCTGTCATCATATATATATATCCACCGGAATATTACATATACCGATGCGTGATGACATGATATCATGAGTTTTACGAAATGTCATTATATACATCATCCACCGGTATACGTTATCCTATCAGTCATCATATACTCCACCGGTATATGATATCCTATCTCTCATCATGCATCAGTATAAGAGTTACAGTATGCATTATCCTGTCTCTCGTCATATACATGTACATGCCTCGTTATACATTACTCTGTCACCATATACTCCACCGGTATAAGTTATCCTATCTGTCATGCGTCGGTATAAGTTTTATGTTATGTCGTCATATACATCCACTGGTATGCATTATCCTGTCTGTCATCATATACATGCCCCGGGATACATTACTCTATATGTTATCATATACTCCACCGGTATATTTTATCCTATCTGGCATCAAGCATCGGTAGAAATTTTATGTTATGTCATCATATACGGTACATCCAACGGTATGCAATATCCTGCATGTCATCATATGCATGCCCCGGAATGCATTATTCTATCTGTTGTCATATACTCCAACAGTATATGTTATCCTCATCATATTCATGCGTTGGTATACATTATCCTGTCACCATATACATGCTTCAGTGTACATTATCCTATCTGTCATCATATGCATGCCCTGGTATACATTATCCATTCTGTCATCATATACATGCACCAGTATACATTATCCTATCTGTCATCATATTCATGCAGGTGCCCGGATGTAGTCAGACTGAGTCATTTGCACTTGCAATTTCGTCTCTTTTATTTTGAGTATTTCTAGTTTAATACTGGTATTATTGCAGATTTCTTGTGTAATATTTTTCGTGAACATTTTTGGCATCTGTGCATGGTGAAATTTTGGGTTGATTCATCAGATTTTCGCTGTTCGCGGCGTTTTTTTTTGTCTTAGTCAGTCGGCTGGGTTGACCTAGATCACCATTTTGCTTGTGCGGATAAATGGCGGCGCTGTATTGAATATAACATTGTCATACGGGGCCTTTGAATCTTCGATGGCACTGTCAATATATGGCTCGGGCTATTTGTAAAACTGTTCACAACTGTTATTATTTTTTTCGTTTGTTTGTTTGTTCGAATTAATCTTTTCTGGAGCTCCCTGGGTGAAAGGTTTGTCTTATCCGAATATAGGATACATGTATATCCGAGAAAAATACTATCACATAAATGCTAATCATTTTGATTATTTGCATCTGATTTTTCCTGTTCAGTTTTGTGTTTCAACAACACTTTTAAGGTTGTTTTGTCCTTGATTTCACATTTTCCCGTCACATCTGTTTGGAGACTTGAGATATATTATATGTATCGTTCTTTTCGAAGAGGTGATTGTCAAGGTAAAATGTAATCAGCTGGTACAACACAACAAACAAAAATAAAACACAACAATACACATATCAGGCTTTTCAATGATATCACTTATATTGCAATTACGAATGGGTGATTAATTTAATAAATGGACACGCTTGGTAATCGCTTTCCGGTCAACTCGTACCAGTAGCAACCTGAAGCGAGTTAACATATACTGTTCGATACTGGTAGGCTATGCCTTCTTTTTGCAGTAATCGTAAATATAAGAAGAAGAGACAATTAAACAATATATAATAAAAGATCGCTTGAACCTATTATCTTCCTTCGTTAATCTGCTACATGTATGATGGTAGCAAGACTGGTGTTCGACGTGTCGACCGATACCCGATATATTTACCTTCAATCGAAAAGAAACACACTGTAGTTAAGATAAAATACACAAGATAGCAGAAAAAGGTTCGGCTTTAGTAAGACTGGAATTATGTATTTGTTGTACAGTCACACAATTGTATTTTAACCAGCCATTCATGTTGAACCTTGTGGCACTACTTTCGGCTATAATCCCCAATCGTTTTCGAGCTATTTTTTCAATCGTTTATTTTTTCTCGATTAAAAAACCATCGAATTGCGATATCGCTCTTTAGTCGAGAAAATTTTCTTGATTGAAAAACGATTGCCGACAGCAGAAAAACACGATTCACACGGCAAACGCGAAGCAATCGTTTATTTTGAAGAAAAGAAAAAAAAGTATTCTCTTGCGTCTTCTAAATTCGCGAATTCAAAATTTTTTTTTCGAAATGAACGATTCATGTGACTTACCAACCTGGATCCATTTCCTCCTGGCTAGATAGAAGTAATCTGAGTATCGTATCTTGTCGAATAGCCTTTATTACGGGGACGCTGTAGTTGGATGGTAGCGTTTCGACATAAACACGTGTCTGTACCCGGAACACGTTAATACCCAAAGGATCTCTGTTTAATTAGCATTCAGCTGAGCTAAGAATTTTACTCGAAAGTTGTTGCCATCTGTGAAATAACGTAGTATTTCGAAGGCAACTATCCTCATTTAGCTTTATCTAATGATATTAGATAATGCGATCGGTAAATTGTCCAAATGTAATTTACCCAGCGTATTGCTAGTAGTTTTATTGATTTTGCCTGGTGGGTGTCTCTTTCCCAAAATTTTGTGCTGCATCATCAATTACACAATTATTCGATAAAAGTCTTGTCTGCGACTCGTCATTCCTACTCCATCTTTCATTTCTTGGCTTTCATTACACGAACTCGCTATTTGAAGTCAGACCCAATTACGCAATAACATAACAACGATATAGGTTGTGTTCCACTTAGAAAAAACACTCATCATTAACACGGATTTCACAACCCGAAATCACATTGTGCTGTTATGATTGGTTATTGTTTACGATTAATATCTGGCTAGAAAATTACTCCTGTGTTTATTGGATTAGTGGCCCAACATTACTGGAGATGTAATAACGACGTGATTATTGACGCGTCACTTTGAGTACTTCCTACAGAAAATCGCATCTGATTCCTGTATTAGATGCTGACTGCATTTTGTCTCCTGTACGGTACGACCAAGAACTAGATGCCCTTATAGTGCAACGGTAATACACCAGTAGTGCGACCGCAAGGCACAGCCCATATTCATGATACGCAGATTTAAGCATGCGATGCGTTACCACGATGACTAACGATGATGCTTTTATTCGATTATACTTAGATTCATTTGTGACACCTATATATATTACACTTGGCAATTCGTTCAGCTTAATTAAATTAGTCCTTCCACCCCGCAACACACACACACAAGTGAACTTTACTCTCGTGTTGCGAAACGGGGAAACATTGAGACATAAACACTTAACGAATTTGTATCATATCCTTTTGGGGTGATTCGAGCCAATTTGCTTAACCCGCCAAGCTGAGATTCACGGATAAATTCAAAATGGCGGACATGTGGAGGAGGAATCAGTGCTCAATGCAATAGGTTGGATTCTAGCAAGGATAATAGGCTGCGGTACATCCCAGATTACCCATGCCGGATAAAATAGGTTTAATGGTACATTAGGCAACTCCCCATGTTTTTATGCCCACTTATTTTTAGAAACCAAGTTGGCGAATCGGATGAAATCAATCCAATATGTACGACGAAGATACAGTAAGGAACAACGCTTCATTCCTAAAATAACTTGTTACCAAGGGCTGGTAATTTCAAATATCTTTGATACGACTTGCAAAACGACAAAATGTAATTTGTCATCGTTTTTTTAGCATGAAACATAATTATATCGAAAACGCGACGATGAGTTATCGAATAAAATGGTTGTATGCTACTACTGTACGTACATGTACCATGTTGCCGTTCGGGATTTACGTGTTGCATACCTCACGTCGATGCTGTGATGCCGGCAATGGCCTGAACACTGAAGTGAAAACTGACACCATTGCATAGATCTATAATAATTCTTTCACTTCCCAATCATTGCAGAAATTGAATTAGAAACCTTAGCAATGTACTTCGACCGTTAATGCTAGTGCTAAGCTGATCTGTTTCAACGTATAACGATCCATCGGGCAACTTTATTAGGTGATATAACCTGCAGTCGTTTGATTTGCCGGATACTCATGTTTTATTATTGGCAAACTATCGAAACAAAGCGTTGTGTGCTAGCTTTCAATCTACGTTGCTATTCGGGATTCTTATGTTTTAGCATATCTTAGGTTTGTAGGCTTCAATTGTCTGATCTGTATAGATGCCTGCGATGCTACCAAAACCTCGTTATATCGTAAATTGCCTCACCACTGAAGTAAAATCGACATCATTTCCTCTCTGCTCTATTTTCACCCCTTGATCAGAACTGCAATGGATTTAGAGGCCATACGGATGTACATACTTGTTCCCTTTAAGGTGACGTTGCAGTAAGTTCGGGAAATATATGTACGTCTTAACGCTCACACTGAATGCACACTTATTTATAAATACCACGGAATCTCAACGCGATATATTGATATTTCAATAAATCTCTGTTACTTTTAGCATTCGATCAGATGTGCCATGCACATGTTTTTTTCGCATACGAATTTGCGTCCCAATGTCTTCTCAAAACCAAAATTAAATTGTGCAATTAGCCAATAGCGTTCTGAATATATCTGTAGGTCTTAACTCTCACACTAACTGCACAGTTGTTTGTAAATTTGTACCACGGAATCTCAACCACACTATATTGATATTTTAACAGAACTCTGTTATCCTTAGCATTCGATCCACATGAGTTGACGTCATAGACATTATTCTGGAATTCCGACAAGAGAACTGTATTTTATTATATATTTCCACAATTGGTACTATATTAATGCAATATAGCATTCGGGGTACCATGCACTTATTATCATCACATACGAAGTTACGTCCCAATGTCCTCTCAAGAGCAAACTAGCATTGAATAATATAGTTGTATAGATACTGGCAATTGTCATAAATCGATCGATAACTTGGCAAGATGCAATTTACAACTGGTCGGATCCGCAGTGAATATTTATGTATGGTGAGTACCTGTTTAATGTGTGTTTGTCGGCTTTCATCATTAATCAACCCCAAATACATTGAATGGCTCTTAATTGAATTACTAAATATAAATATTGTCTGCTAGCCAATATTTCTGGTAGTCAATTACTATTATACCCATTTACATGATTCGAAATGCCATCAATGTCTTACTTTCCTAGACGTCTCTCATGCGTTCTCGCCATGTGAAACTAAGCCCAAATTCAAACTATAATTCATCTCATCTTGATATTATCACCTTGTTCATTTGTATAAAAACGATGTGCGACAGGAACCTCGTGATTTCATGCTTGTATCTTTGAAAGCCATTGGCTGTCTTGTGCTTGCGCTTATACTAGATTTTATGTTTCGCCTCTATTAAAGGTGTCGTAATGGAGTCATATTGGCACACGCAAATGAAGACTGCCTGTCGGAATGTCAGATTTGACGCATATATATATATATATATTGCTGACTATTTCGTCTTTGCCATAATAATTTAACTCTGATCAGGGAGATAATTGATTTTCAAATTTATCGAGGAATGAGCATAGATGTCTTTAGTGATGATATATTAGGAAGACATCGGCATGAAATAGATAAATCTCCACTGTCCGCAGTGATTGTATGGACTGTACCATCTCGGTGATCCATCATACATTCACTATTTCATACTTACTGTGCAGATATATAGAGTCAGTTGATCCAGCAGATTGGACCGGTAAAAATCACAAGCAGATAGGTCATTTCACTCGATCAGAGTGACTGTTTTATTATTATACATTTTAAGCTGATGTTGAAGAAATATTCGTTGTTTAAATCGCAGATAATACGAAGCAATTGGAATAAACATTTTCTTTGTCTGATGGACGTACATCATCATATTCTCGAAATGCACTTGCAGTACCATATACCATATATTATGATGTGGTTGTCTGGAAGTACGTTAGATGGACTTTTAGACTAAATGCCTATCGTTTGTCTTGAATTGTCAATCGCTAAAATTGAGAAACGAGGAACAATTATAATACAGAAGCGATTAAATTGAGCAAGATCACAAGTATCAAATCGTTCACGTACTCATTCATGGACATTAGTTTGTAGGCATTTTGGTTTAGTTAGCGAAAGGAACACGGATGTTTGAATTTTTATTTTTTTTCACGCAAGTCGATTTCACGTCCGATTCTTGCCTGTAATTGGTAAATCTTGTTCAGAAAATGAAAATCGAGCTCTCGAGTTCTCCAGTATACAGATAACTCAAATGAAAAATGTCCTTCGGTAACTTTTAGTGCTAATGATAAATGTAGCAATACAATGAAACGGCTACAAATTGGCCAGATACATAAAATGAAACGGCTATAAATTGGCCAAATACATTTTTCAGCAACCGCAAGTCTTATAATCAGAATACAGGCGAGCGATATTTTCTCCGATCTGTAATTCAATTAGAAAAGCTGAGTGGCATTTCTTTTGTTTTACTGTTTTTTTTGGGGGGGATAAATTATTCAGTGAAAACCGTTTGTGCTCTCCTCTGTTCTTGTCATCAATAAGACATTATCGCTCTTCGAAATACCGCTTAATCAATTCTTGAAGTGCGCTTCAAATGTGCACTCACAGCGCAACGAAACGTCAAAACGGAATGGTACATGTCATAGTACGATACTTGGATCTATGATATATAGATTTATATGCACTTTGCCATCATTTCCCGAGATTTCATTTCGCCGGAAATATTTTTTCATCTTGTAGTCCATCGACTCGTCGATCAGTTGTGTATAAAACTGCTGCGCAATCTCCTAGTTTTCAGTTCACATTTATATGATTTGCATGAACATAGTTGATGCAATGCTGGGAGCATTTTAGTGATCCTCAAGAAACAATCACAGAAGCCTACCGAAATCTGCAATAATATATATCGTGGTATTTGAAAGTCATAGGTTTAAGTATGTCTATATTAACCCTCAGCTACGACGTTCGATGTAAGGAATTGGGACAAGGGGACCACCTAAAGTATTGATATATCCGCCTCGGCTACCTGACGGCTGCAATGGGTTGGACTCGGCTCAAACCAAACCAATTATGACACTATCCGAAGTGTCCCCTATCTCCACTCGTGCCGTGAACTCGGTTTAGTAGCGGATCAAATGGCATGTCGAGTCAGAGGCACCAATGGAGACAGCCGTATCTTGACATAATGGGGGGGGGACGGGTGGGAAAATCGAACTGACAAATCCGCCTGAATTCTAGAACAACTATATATACACTGCCCACAAAATCTCACCTTACAGCTGCCCTCCGCTCAAGCTCGCATCCAAAATCTGTCAGTAGATGACGTCACGAGGTTACGCGCGGGGACACTTGGGATATGACACTATCCGAAGTGTCCCCTATCTCCAGTGGTGCCGTGAACTCGGTTTAGTAGCGGATCAAATGGCCTTCGAAGTCCTCGGCTAAATCGTATATGCCATAATATTTAAATCCCAGCCAACATCCATCACTCACAACCCCAACCCCAAACAAATCCCCCAAGAAAAAACACAACCCCAATCAAATCTCACAGGAAAACCATGCATGTATTCTCAATGAAACATCTATTCCAGAAGCTGTAAAACCTGTTAATATCATAACGAGCCAAGGACCAGGGTCCACCATCCCTAAAAAACTATACAATTACACAAATTCTTGGTAGGACCTTTTTGTATAGCAAAAATAATTCCCTGCATAAAACACTAAGTTACCTCTGAATTTCGATATTATAGATAGTGGACCCCAGCCCTCGGCTCACGTGAACAATGTCCACTAGGGGGTTAGTCCCTCTTGAGCCAATAACTGGTTTTCCAAATCTTACAAATTTACATTAATATATTAGCAATTCAGACCATTCACAACAATAAAAAAGACACCGTACCAGTTATGCTTTGGTGCATGAACGTTTGTTCTATCCCCCAAATATAACATCGCAACATTGTATCCATGTGGCTTCTCCGTATAGACGCGTTGAATGGATAGACAACTGACCCAATTATCCATCAATAGCAGAACCCCCCTATAGGGATAATTTACCGAAGTCCGCATTTTACACATTGCTCCTTGGTAAATCGCCAGATCATGAACACCGCTCAACAGTTATAAATTCAGTCACTCTGGCTCTCAACTTCACCCAACTGGGTGTCTTCCAGGCGAAAGGGAAGGGGGGGAGGGGGATTAGGGAAGTGGGAGAGGAGTGGAGAGGAGATGGAGGGGGGGTAAAGTAAACACCCGTTCAAACCACACCGCAGATGGTCTAAAACTGACATTTGTTCAGCAAGGGACTCATAAAAAGGATGTAGTTACACCCCAAATAATATGTCTTGTCACAAGAAGTACCAAATTCAATCAACAGATCAAAAGAACATCCTCATCGTTTACACAAATCACGCACAGCACCGCCATGCTCGATCCCCGGTCGATATATGTTATAACACGCACAGCACCGCTATGCTTTCTCTCGACCACCGGTCGACATTTATTACTGTCAGTGACCACCGATAAAAGCAACCACCGATTGCGAACACATTTAACGTAGCCACCGGCTACAAAAGGAGGTAACACACCTCAAAACATCCACATAAAGTAAATTATCTCACCCACGATAGACAGTACGGTCTGCAGCGTCCAAAATCTGGCAGAAGATGACGTCACGAGGTTACGCGCAGGGACACTTGGGATATATATTGAACACATTGACGTGTTCCGTGGATGACCTTAAGATTACGCCGTAAGTCTATCAGATAATCGTTATTTCATATACCTTTCAAGATAATATCTCCAAGATGAATAGCAGTTTCTAACTTATTAATGTCCGTCAGATGGATCATTGAGCACTATCAGGCAGCTTTTGTAGTGCATCATTTATCTTGGCAAGTGTACGAAAGTTGTAGACAACATACAATATGTATTCCAATAGTAAAGAAACAACGAAAAATATTGATTCATTCTCATAATTTCCCGTCTGGTCAGATTGTACGTATTCTATGTATATAAATTGGACTGATGCATTTTGCCACCAACCGCGAGGCTTATAATCAGTCTACTGGCTAACGAGATTTTCTCTGAATCAGTAATTCAATAAAAAAGCTGGTTGGCACTTCTTTTTTGTTACTTTGTTATGAGTTACAGACTGAAAGCGGTTCGTTCTCTCCTCTGTACTGGTGTCACCAATAAGACAGTCCTCTTCGGAATAACACCCAAATGATTCAAAAGTTCTTCAAATGCGCGCTCACAGTGCAACGAAACATGAATATATATATATATATATATATATATATAAAGCTAGAGCCAGTATTAGGTGGACCAACCCTAAAATCCAGCATTAAGTAGACATTTTGCATATCTTTAAATAAGGCCTCTATCTGATGGCAGATTGCCTTTCCTATGTATTTAGGATCTTGAGAGAAACATACTACAAGCTTTAAGAAAAAATATTAAAATTATAAAATATACAAAATATATGGTCTGCTTAAAACCTGTATACACAAACACAGCATTAAGAGGACCATCACTTAATTACCAGCATTAAGAGGACCATTAATTATATGCCAGCATTAAGAGGACCATGATGTATATATGGCATCACGAGCATGAGAAATGGAAAAAATAATATTTTAATGATCGAATACGACGTTACAGCTTAATTTTGCGCAAAATTTTCAAAATCCATCAAATTGAATTTAAACGATGCTGATTGATGAAAAAATGGACTCAAAAGTGGTAGTATTCCCCATAAAGTTGTCCGGTATATAGGACTATATGCTCGAGAATTAAGAGGACCAGTATGCATTTTCCAGCATTAAGTTGCCATATATATATATATCATTGTATGCTCCAGTATTAAGAGGACCAGTATGTATTTTTGAGATTTAAGTCACCCAATATATATGACTAGAGGCCTATATCCTCCAGTATTAAGAGGACCAGTATATATTTTTCAGATTTAAGTCACCCAATATGATGCTGCATGTCATAGCACAATATTTGGATGTATAATGTGAATATATATAGATGCACTTTGCTATCGTCTCCCGAGATTTCATTGGTATTCGCTTGACTGTTTATTTCATCGGAAAATTTGCTTGCATCATGTAGTCTTTCCACTCATAAATCAGTTGTATAACGAGACTGCAATGCAGTCTCCTGGTTTTCAATTTGCATATGTATGTTTGACAATGAACACAATTGATGCAATGTTGGGTGCATTATAGTGGTGCTCACGAAACTATCGCGGAAGCCAACAGAAATATGCAGCAATATATATCATGTATTAGAAAGGCATAGATTAAAGCTGTGTCTATATTAACCCTTTTCTAAGGCTTTCAATATATGGAAATGAGATAATAGGACCACCGAGAGTATCGGTGTATCCGTTTCGGCTACCTAACAGCTGCAATGGGTTGAACTCGGTTCAGACCGGACATACATATATATATATATTGAACACAGTGATTTGTTCCGCGGATGACCTTAGGATTACGCGATAGGTCTATCAAATAATCGTTATTTCATTTATCTTTCAATACAAATAGCCCCAAGTAGACACGGCAGAACAGAACTTATTAACCCTATCTGGCCTGGGCTTTTTGGGACCTGTCCAGGCCTGGGGGAGGGGCCGAAATGGCTCCCCCCCCCTATTATTTTTCTTACCCCTTGAGCTAGGGAGCTGAAACTTATCACACTATACCCTTGGGTCAAGCTCTACCAGAAAATGTGAAAAAGTCCAAGATGGCCGCTTTGATGATGTCACAGTGACGTCATTTTCAAAAACGACATTTTTGGTCGATTTTTCGTTCAGATTTTCCGAATTTTTTATTTTTGCAATTTCTCCGCAAAAACTGCATGATAAATTAGTAAATATTAATATGATGTGAAATAAAATAGTTTTTGCCCACTTTTCATCGCGAAAAAGCAGAAAGTTTGAAGAAATATGACAAAAACATCACTTTTCTGCTACCCCATGTGAACGCAATCTTGGATTTACCCATGATCCTCTGCTCAGGGGGTTATGCAAATAGGCTTAAAATGACCCCAATATGATAAACTATAAAGTCACGGAGTTTCAGCTCTCCATTTTTTTGTCGTTCCGGATATAGCGCAGAAAGTTTGGTAGGGTGGGCCATAATGGCTCCCCCAGGCCAGGTAGGGTTAATAACCGTCAGATATGTCATTGCGCACTATCAGGCAGATTTTGTGTAGTGAATGATTCCAAAATGTAAAGAAGCAGTGGAAAATAGTGATCCATTCTTATAATTTCGCTCAAACTAAACGCACACTTGTTCATAAATTTGTACCACGGAATCTCAACCAACCTATATTGATATTTCGAAAGATCTTTGTTATCTCTAGCATTCGATCCACATGAGTTAACGTCATGGACATTATTCTGGAATCCAGACAACAGAACTGTATTTTATTATATATTTCCACAATTGGCACTATATTAACGCATATATAGCATTCGGGGTACCATGCCCTTATTATCACCACATACGAAGTTACGTCCCAATGTCTTTTCAACAGCAAAATAGCATTGAGTAATATAGTTGTAGAGATACTGGAAGATGTCATAGAGCGATCGAAAACTTGGCATAAAGATAATAGAGAAACAGTGGAAAATAGTGATCCATTCTTATAATTTCACATGGGGGTCAGATTATACGTATTCTATGGAGCAATAGAAAACAGATAGATAACTATAAATTCTTTAATCATAATGACAACTAATTGTCTTCGAAATCGTTTTTATTGCACGATGCTATATCGTGACGTGTACTCTAATATGAAGGCCATGATTGCAAAAATAATGACTTTCGATCCGATTTACATGAGATTAAGTTAAGTCAACGATTTTCAGCAGTCGTCTAATTAACTTTTACATTCTCATGCATGCTGTAGTGGGATACCATCAGTGAGAAATGTGGATCGTGCTCACTGATACAATCTCTCGGGTTCACACCAGGCATATCGTTCCAAATATTATGTTCCTGTTTACAAATCGAGAACTAATTATACTGTAAATATGCCCCACTCCCCCTGTTACTTTTTCCGGCATTCGATCAGACTAATTAGAATTCCGTCTTCGTTATCGTTTCATATGTATTAACGTCACGGACGTTATTCTGAATTCCAGACAACATAAATGAATTTTATTATATATTTCCACAATTGGCACTTTATTAAGGCAAAATGGAACAAGAGTTGCTATTCTGCAATATAATTTTCAACACAATTTCAGAACAGGTGCATACATCCTCGGCATTTCCGTGGAAATGGATTACCACTAAAATCTGATTTTCCCGAAACGTAAAGGTAGAATTAGATACATTTCTAGATTTGGAGTGTTATAATTTGTTTAATATAAATCAATTTTTATTCACCTACGCATTAAATGCCCTTGTGAACTGGTTCAGTTATTGCGTACGGCGGCTAAATATTTCAGATATCATACCAGAGTAATTTTTGTTTGATGTTGTCGTGAGGATGGAACTGCAGATCCTAACCCTACAAGGCCTGGAAGTATTATGATCCCCTACCAATCTTTCTACCCTATCTCCGGAAGGACAAAAACTTCACAGCTGGTAATCTGTGACATTGTAGCTTATTATATTGGGGTCATTTTGAGCCTATTTGTATAACCCTCTGGCATAGGATCATGGGTAAATTAAAAATAGCTTCCATATGGGGTACCAGAAAAATGATGTTTTCGTCATTTTTCTTCGAGATTTCTGATTTCTGCAAGGAAAATTGAGAAAACATATTTTATTGCGCATAAAATTAATAAATATTAATTTATCATACAGTTTTTGGGAAGAAAATACATAAATATAAAAATTGAAAAATCATCCAAAATGTCTTCCCGTCACAATGACGTCATCATGGCGTCCATCTTATATTGTTTTTACATTTTTTTGTAGAGATTGACCCAAGGGTATAGTTTGGTAAGTTTAGCCCCCCCCCCCCAGTTCCAGTAGAGGGCCGAAATGCCGCCAATCCGAAATGCAGCTCACATATTAAATATTTTCAGTGAGATAAGACATCGAGAACAGGACGCGTTAATGCTTCATATATTTAATAGATTTCGCCCCTCCCCCTCTTAATTTTCTTATCCTTTAGGCTAAGCGGCGTGAACTTGCCAAACTATCCCCTTGGGCCAATCTCTACTAGAAAATGTAACAATCTCTAACATGACGACTCTGATAACGCCACTGTGACGTCATTTCATGTCTCCCAGAAGTCATTTTGGGCGAATTTTCTGTCAGATTTTTCAAATATTTTATTTATGTGGGTTTTTTTCGCAAAACTACATGGCACATTAGTAAGTAGTAATCTGAAGTGTAATAGAATCGTTTTCTCCTCACTTTTATCCGCAGAAACGCGAACATTTTGAAGAACAATGACAGAAACACTCAACACGACGGACTCGCGTATATTACATATTTTTATGAATCAAAGGATTCAGGAAAAAGTCGGACAGGTAAGTGTCAATATATTCTAGAAGTGGATTACGAAAAACGAGAAACAAGAATACGTTCTGATTTATTGTTAAAATCAGTATATTCGAGTGGACTCTTCAGCAAACTGAAAGCTACATTTCCAAATGTTTTGATTTAGTAACATTTCATAGAGATACACAATATGTTTAATTTGTCTGCTTTTTATTTTACATATAACATATTTCATTGAGTGAAATAAATCTGAAGCCGGAATCTATGGCTTCGCAAAACAGAGAGCAAAATATTACTAGGGCTACAGTATCACCAAATTATCCACCAAACCAATTATGCGTAAACCGTTATATTACGGAACCCTATCATTCCGTGTCAGAAAATAATCACATCGAATCCAGTCGGCATTCAATGGACCATTAGGTACACTTGCAATGCCAATCAATGTTCAACACACAAAATCGAACGGAATAAATGTAATACAGGGATATCTAGCCTTTAAATCAAGTGTAAATTAGCGTCCAAAAATTGGACTATAACTTGTATTACTAGTGGCAAATGTCACGATAAGATCTATAAATCGACGAAATGCAATTTGCCATCGCTCCATGGGCCTCTTTAGTTAGAGCATGCATCCGTTTGAACGTATACTTTCCCAGAAAGAGGTGGGTTATCGATACAATCAGATACGCGAAGCGAAAAGCCTGGATCTTTTTTCTTCCTCGATGGAATACCTAAATTATGATGTTGCAGTGGGGTTCTTATTAGTTTAGAAAAGACAAATCTCGACAATATTCCTGAAGAATTATATATTTATTGTGCGTTTCTCGAGCAGTATATGTAATCTTCTATTATACACTTGTTATTAGATCCATCTTTCCAGACACGGCGAAGTCGAGCCATAAAGACATACTTAAATGATCTTCACGAGATGGGTCATCGCCCTCTATCGGAAAAACTTCAAAACTTCACAAACACTTCATTTTTCCTCTATATACTGAGATTTGACATGCGAGGTGACGTTTTTTTTCCATAGCATGTCGGGTAATTTTGGCAAGGGGTTAGAGAAGATAGCAGGACACGCTTTAGCTCGTGGAAATGGATAGGCCAATGTGTGCAGGTTTAATAATCATTGGTCATTGATCCAATGCTTATACCTACATGTAGATTTGATTTCTTCTGCGGTTTGGTGTTTTTCCATGTTTGATGGTGAAAGAATAACAGTGACAAAAAATACAGATTTGACCTGATGCATAACTAGCCTTTGTTTTCCAATATGCTAAGAGTGAATGAATCAGAAGAAAAGTTCTGGTGCACCCCAGTGTATTTGTGCATAGTATTTAACGTACATGTCATATCCCTTTAACATTAAATATAGGTTATCAAATGTTTCTTGGCGAATACAATAACTATTGGTCGAGTGGCGAAGCTATGACTAGTTTAACCCTACCTGGCCTGGGTTTTTTTACCTGTCTAGGCCTGAAGAGGGGGGTTCGGCCCTCCCCCCCGCCCTCCGTAATTATTTTTCCTACCCCTTGAGCTAGGGACTTGAAACTTACCCCAAATACCCTTGGGCCAAACTATATCAGAAAATGTGAAAAAATTAAAGATGGCCGCTTTGATGACGTCGCAGTGATGTCATTTTTTCGTCGAATTTCGTCGAATTGACGTAAATTCTCCGCAAAAACTAGACGATACATTAGTAAATATTAATCTGTGCCCACGTGGTCGCCATCAGGAAGTTACCTATGATCCTCTTCTATGGGATCAAAATGACCCAAACATTATAAACTACAAAGTCACGGAGTGTCAGCGCTCATTTTTTGTCGTTCCGGAGATAGCACAGAAGGTTTGGTAGGAACCCATGATGCCCCCCCCCCGCCCCGCCCGGGCTTGGTAGTATTAATCTGAGCGTTCAGAAACTTTCAAATAATTCAAGTTTTCTTTGGTCGATTGAAGGTAGGCACCATGAAACACAGATATCTGCACTGCGACATCACGACTCGAAAAACATTCCTGCAAAGAAATCGCACGTGCAAGCGAAAGTTGTATTGCGATTTTTTTTAAATCGGAGATGAACTGAAAATCGATGGCATAAATCAAATCTTTTTTTTTCATCTTAAATTATGGGAAAGTTGGGCAAAACGGAACGCTTGACTTTGCACACTACAAAACGGAATAATTCAACTAACATCAATATGATACACTAATATTTTGAATACAAATTTTCGGCACCCATGGCCCATATTAACCCCACATATTTAGCTGTGCAAAAATTGAACGAATCTGATACATTATTGGCTCAACTTAAGAAACGCAAGACTGTACAATGACATAAATACGTGATACGAAACCAAGAATGTCCACTTCAAATTTTACTGGTATTCAACATGTAAATGGCCTGAGAATATTCGACAGGAAGTCCTATCTTTCAAAGTGGAATTGTCAATTTTGGTGAACAATTAAGTAGCTACATCAGCGTCGATGTAGGTACGATATCATCATCATCGATCTCAGCACACTGTGGATGTCTTCACTCAAAGCAGTTGGTACACTGGACCATCCCCATCATCCATAATTTTGCTTCATAATTCAGAGTAGAAAATGCATTCATCATCTTTGGTATTGTCTTGGAGTATATGCTCGGTGACTGCCATACTTCCCCCACGTTTCTTAGGCCAGATCTTCATAGCAGGAGCCTTGGCGGCTTTAAATTTAGCGATACCTATCGCATGCTGATAGCAGAATACGAGCGTAGCGGGCAAGATCTATGACGTTAGCTTTCTTAACTTATATCTAATTCCGCTTAACCCGGGGCTAGGGGTCGTGTGAACCTATGTATCTCAAGATCCGCATAGCGTTCATATGAACAGTCACAATCAAAGCGTGACTGAAATACGTCATACTCTAGATAACGACTTTACAACAAAAATCATATGGATTAAGAATACCAATCAGCAATACAGATTAGATTTTTTGGACATCATGATGTCTTGCTGGCATCATTGAAAACTGTTGACCGCTTATATTTTGCAGGAAACTAAATATGAATCTATTATATGAGTTAGGTCTTTGGATTATGGACGCGGATATTCTTTAATGAACGACGGCTGAATATTGAATGACGGACCAGACGCTTGTAAATTTACCTTTACTTACACACGCTCCATCAGCAAGTTTTTTTAAAATTATTTCCTGCTTTACCTCTGGCTTCATCTTGACCTCCTTTGCTTCCGCCTTATATGGGTTACTTGAGAGGACCGCGGCTTTTCCGCGACGTACATTTGGTTTTCTGTTGGGTCGGGCTGTAGCTTTTGGGGTGGAGAGAAACGAAACGGTGAAATGCTTTCCGGATCATGTGTGGATGTCGTCTGAGATGTGCTTGGAATGTAGCTAAAACCCGGCCTGGGTTATTCCTTAGCCACTTTCCCAACTCCTGATCATAATATGTGGAAAGTGGTTTCATGAAGCACATGTGGTTGGAGATACAACTCTACCCCATTTTCTCGTGCTAAGTGGATCACCTCTATACTTTTGGTGTGTGTTGAATGTCCGTACAAAATCAGGAGAACATGGTTGTATTTGGAAGCGCCAGACATCCGAATAAAATGCTTAAATCACGGCGTGAAGATCGACAACAGCGTCCACCCGCTTTTGCAGCAGACTGAGACTGATCAAGGTGGCGCTCTATCCATCAGTTCCGCTTTCATGCGAACACATGGGAATATGAAAGTGGAGAGATGATCGAGCATGTAGCTTTCATGCAGGGTTCAACGGTAACTAACTGACCCCGTTCTGCAGTGACAACCCTTCTAACTTGACGTGTACCACGTTTAGCCATCGTTTCGGATGGATCGTTCTGAACGGTTATTATCCCGATTTCGTCTACATTGTAAATATTATTTGACAGAAATAGGTGTTTGTCAAATAATGGCCCAAGAAGATCAAAAAACTTCTTCACGTTTTCTTGGTTGAACGATCTTGCCCGACCGGCTGATGTGGTCTCCGATTGTCGGAGAGCCTGTTCTGGGTGACGTTGCCTGAAGTGATAGAGCCGATCCTTTCCAGCTGACTGTCTCTTTGTTGTAAGCATTGGGAATTCAATTCTTCTCGGCAAGTTGGTAAGCCAATGCTCTTATATCGTAGGCTGTTAGTCCAGAGATCATGGTTTCCATGTTAATAGTGTAATCTACCAAATCCGCCTCAATGCACTCAGAGAACATAGTATGAAAATTCAAAAAGAACAGAAATGATTACCGGGATAACTATCTCTTTGAAGTTCAAATGTATGTTTGTTCATCAAAGGTCAGGTATATAGATATGTGTAGAGCTAAATCTATGTGGCATTACAGACAATTTATATAGTGAGATTCTAGCAATCTTCAATGCCCACTGTGGACCGTATTGTCATCCAAATATGACAATTTAATTCAACATACATGTATCTTACTGAAGCATTTGGAACAATTATGTCACCTGGCACGACAGTATACTGTTTTGTATATCTGCCTAGCGTTTTTGATGCGATCGGAGTTTAATGATTTTTTTTTATAAGAATAATGCATCTCAGACACATTTCGTATTACCTGGAGATCCCACAAAGCCTTCGAGGAACCTTTGACACTATTATTCAGGTCGTTAGTTGTCCTGTGTAATGTTGTTTGTGGCACGTTAACAGTTGTGCTGGCTTCTCTCAAGCTAGACCATTCTTCATGGGGTTACATGCCTCATTCGTGGAGCACTCATTCCAAGACTCTCTATTTTTCTACTGTATTTTCAGATCGTGGCGATTTTCAGCCTGAAATCAAAGCTTTTCATCAATTATCACATTATATTTCTATGCATTCGGTGTTGCGTTAAATAAATCATCCCTATATCGATATAGTGCCATTTGCTTCATTCACATGCCTGGGGCAAAATGGAACACATACCTATGCTCATTTCAAAGTGTTCCATTTTGAAACACATGCTATATCTTTTTTCTCCGGTTCCATAATTGAAAGGAGTGTGCGGGAAGGCCGGTATGTTTGTTTCGTGTTGAAGCCCTTCCTGTGATGAAATGTACTAAAATATACTTGTTCTTTACCACGTGTAGCAAAACTGTTTTTACGGTTCCCCAATTCATCAGGCTTAACTTAGGTCAAAGGGAACCCGCATCTTTCTCCGACCATAAAACTGAAGCTAATTTGCACTCTTTCTCGAAAACAAAGTGGATGACATTCAGATCATACCTGTCAGGGCAGCAGATAATTCCGGTAGGTGACAGCACAGCCTTGGCTTGCTACGTCAAAAGTGTCATATTGCCCCGTGGTTCCATTTTGTCCCACCTTCCCCTATTACGTCTTTCCACAAATTATCAGATTTTATGCCTCTTGCCTTTTCATGGGGGTCGGTCGTGTGTCGAGCTGAGCTTGTCAACTCCTCGCATTTCTTACTTAGTTCATGACTGTTTGTTTTGTATTTCCTGGTCATAATATACACATTCTTTCCAATTATTTAGCTTGTTGTTGTTCATACTCATACATCTGGTTCATCTGTTCACCGGTTCTATAACTGTGACCATGGCGAGATCTATTCGTACGCTAATGTCGATACCTTCACTCCGTGTGACGTCATTTGTTGTTTTCATCACTGGGGAATATATCGTGTTGTATGCCATTCACTGCATTCGAAATAGCAATTTGATCCAACTGATACGCATTACCCATTAATAACGACTTACTGAAACGAGAGCCTTTATTTCTCGCTATAATGCGTGTGTTATATCATTATAGCCACTCAGAATCTCGTTATAACGTGTTTATTTCTCACATATCCATTCCAGTAGGTAGTATACAGGTAGATAGCATCAACCACATTCAATTGCCTCCTGGATACCGACTGTCCCAAAAATATTATACCCGGGACATATAATGGATACATTATTCCCCGGACAAACGTGATGCTGTAATAATGTCCGTTAGAAAGCACAAGCGGGCTCAAATGACCCTGGGGACAAAGTTGTAAAGGTCAGCAATGCCCACGAATTGGAGCAAATGGATGAAATGACATAAACATGCGAAAAGGAAACACATAACAATAAATTACGATCCAAAATAATACACAGAACTGAAGGTGAAAGTTTTCATATACGTGCCACACAAGTAGCGTTTTTTTTATAATGCTATATAAATCCCTTCATTAGCATGAATTAATTTATAAGACAAAAAAACACCGACTACGACTATCCTGGGACAGAGTTTCTAACACAAGGACAAAATCTCACGTCAGTTGTGACGAGTGTCCAACTGGAATTTATCACCGATGACAATTTAAACTTCCGTACCAACACGGCACGTAGACTAATGATCGGGATCATATTATAGTCAATCCTCCAATGGTATAAAATAACATTTCTGGATTTCAAGCGTCTGGTCCGTCATCATAATTAAGCCGTCGTCCATTAATTCAGCCGTCGTCCTTGGAAGCATTGTGTCTAAACCCAGTCTGGACTTAGGGATCCTTTCCTCCAGTGGTAAAGAGGAACTATTTCACCAGTTCAGCCTGTCGGACAATGTTCGAATGTATCGCACTATGGGACACGCTAGCCCTACGATTGGTTGATATTTACGGCCAGTTGAATTCCAGTATTGTCTTCAACGCGGAACTAGTCAAATCGGGCACCCGCTGATCTATTGTGATGAAACTGAATGTCCGGGAATTATTGGTCTGGTTTCAGTAAAGTAGAATTATGTTAATGAAATCAGGTCATTTCACATTACGAGCGATGGGGAAAATATTTACTTTCTTCTAACCAAGTGCTCCGAAACGAAGGAAATTTGAGAGCTGAAACTTTGTAGTTTATCTTATTGTAGCTGAGATTGAGCATCATTGATAATTTTATTTTTATGATCATGACTGTCTAACTGAAAAGTTACATCCGTCGCAAAATTCTGCTTAAAATATCCAGGCCAGACTTTGCGGAGAAAATTGCATAGATCAATATATTAGAACAATCGTCCAAACATCTTCCTACAATATGACGCAACATGAACAGAACTTTTGGAATGCCGCTTGCCTTTTCTGATAGCGCTTCGTCCAATGATATAGTGTGATTAATTTCAGCTTCCTATTCATTTTTAGATTTAGAGTAATTATTTCCTTCTCTCCTCTCGACAAAGACTTCAGTTACGACAACCATTATTGATTCGTAACCATGCAAGTATTCTCGACAGATGTAATGCTGCCGTTGCTACCTGTCATTAACAAACCAAAAGTAAGAAGCGCACAAACGTACGCTGGATAAAATGCAATCCCAAACTTTTGGGAAATAGATCAATGTGTTCATAGCCAAACGATCCAATTTAGAAAAGCACATTTGCCAGAATCTCAAATTTGTATATAGTAAGCATGATAAGCAACTTAAGTTTGCCAATATTTTACCGATATAGATGTTCTTGTCTTCTTTTGGAATTGTAAAATACCATCTCCGGGTCAGCACATGACAAGTCACAAATTTTAGCAATACAAATCATTGTGTCGATTTGCACAGCAGCGGGAAACAATTCTCAGATCATCCTATGTTCATATATACATGTGCGCGGAACCAGAACTATGGAGTCGTGAAACATGCTTGCATGAGATTTGTATATTGTCGACGTTAATGTAATGTGTTATTTTACTGCCCATTCTTCTTTAGTTATTAATTCGGGGCATTCAGAGTGTAATCTTGAAAAACTGGAACATTGAAAATGAATTTGAATTGGAATTGAAGTATGCTGGCATGTTTGTACTCTAGCTACATGTATATGTAGATAAGTGATTATCATGTGTTCATAGAATTGCTAGCAATCTGTGGAATGACATAAACCAAGGTTTTAGCTCTACCTGGTCTTGGGGAAGGGGGCAATATGCCCCCCTCCCCCTACCAAACTTTCTGTCTATCTCTGAAAGGACACAAAATGGAGAGCGGACACTTTGCGACTTTGTGGTTCATCGCATTCGGGTCATAGCGAGTCTATTTGCCTCACTCTCTGAGCAGAGAATCATGGGTAAACTCAAAGTGTTGGACATGTGGGCTACCAGAAAAGTGATATTTTCGTCATGTTTCTTTGAAATTCCTGCTTTTTTTCGGCGAAAATGGGTAAAAACTATTCTACTTCGCATCAGACTATTATTTGCTAATTCATCGTGCTTTTTTTTGCGAAGAAAACTCATAAATGAATAAAATAGAAAAATCTGACCGAAAAATGTTTCTTTTGAAAGTGACGTCGTGAAAGCGGTCATTTTGATTTTTTTTACATTTTCTCATAGAACATGCCCCAGGGGTATATTGTGTTAAGTTTCCGCCTCCTAGCTCAAGTAGTAAGAAATATAATTGGGAAGCCCCCCTGCCAGGACTGGACAGGCCCAAATTCTCCCAGGCCGGATAGGGTTGATAAATTAGTCGATGTACAACTTTTAAGTTTTCTATGGAACTTATCAATACCTTAACTAGTCACACAGAGAGATACTTCCAATAAATATCCGACAAGCAATATCAGACAAATGTTATCCGTGAAAGCACATCTGGCACTATGATTGCCCGACTAGTATTTTCTGCTTATTCCACGAGTCGTATCCTCGACATCCATAATCTGGGTGGATACTATTATTCGTGGCACGTTTTTAACAAATCTAATCAAATATTATGTGTGTGAACCCAGCCGAGGAAGTGCTCTTTAAATATTAGGTAGCCGATTTCGCAAAGCTTCAATGTGACATCCGTGTTCTATGTGAATGTCACATGTTGATTAAACTAAGTCAAATATTGAATCGTAATCATGCAAGTACTGTCGACAGATGTAATGTTGACATTGCTACCTGTCACCAAGAAAACAAAAGTAAGAAGCGTAACAAACATACACTGGACAAAATGCAATCTAAAAATGTATGTGTTCATAGCTAAACAATCCAAATTAGGAAAGCATATTTGCCAAAATCTCAAATTTGTATATAGTAAGCATGATAAGCAAGGTAATTACAAGCGTCTGGTCCGTCATTCATAATTCAGCCGTCGTCCATTAGAGAATATCCGCGTCCATAATCAAAAGACCTATTCCATATTCCATATAACAGTTTTAACATCAAATTCAAAAAGACAATCATAGTATACAAAACATAGGCTTGTTTCCTGCAATAAAGAAGCGGTCAACAGTTTTCAATGATGCCGGCAAGACATCATGATGTTCCAAAAATATCAAATCCGTATCGCTGATCAGTATTCTTAATCCATAATATTTGTTGTAAAGTCGTCATCTAAAGAATGATGTAGCTCAGTCAGGCTTTGATTGTGACTATTCATATGAGTACCATGACGATTTTGAAGTACATGGGCTCATACGGCCCCTAGCCCCGGATTAAGCGGAAATAGACACAAGTTACGAAACGTAACACCATAGATCTTGCACTCTACGCTCGTATTTTTCTATCAGCATGCGATATGTATCGCCAAATTTGAGAAATTTTGAGTGGAGGCGCTTGGTGGTGTAGCCCTGTTTTATAAGTTTCTGCAACAATGTTTTGTGACGTTGATTAAAATCGTCACATTTAACACAGGATCTAGCAAATGCTACTAGGCGTGATATGTATATGCCATATGCAGGTCCCACTGGAATATTACTGTCAAGAAAGGGATAGTTTACGATGTCGGAATTGTAATCATCTCTTTTGTCGTACAGTCGACGAGAGAGAAGGCGGCTTCATTTTTATAGAGATATAGGTCTAAATATGATGTGCCTGTAGGGTTATCTGTAGTTTCCTTCAAATCCAGTGAAGGTGGATATATATCAATCACTGCGTCATTTATATAGCGATTATCCACAGCGAGAAGATCGTCTATATAGCGTTTGGTGAAAGAGAAGGAACGGGCTTTGAGTGGATCATTTTTTGAAATATAGTCATATTCATAAGAGAACAGATATAGGTCAGCCAATAGGGGTGCACAATTAGTACCCATTGGAATATCTATATGCTGTTGATATATTGTGTTGCCAAATTTCACATAGATATTTTTAATGAGAAATTCAAGCAACTCTATAAACAAAGAAACATCCCATGAATGATATCTCTTGTATGTAGTAGAGCTAAAGAATGCGTTAAGGTAAGTTTGCCAATATTTTACTGATATGGATGTTCTTGTCTTCTTTTGGAATTGTAAAATACCATCTCCATCTCTCATTTAACCAGGCCTGGGGGAGGTGGTCAATATGGCTCGCCTACCAAATTTTCTGCCTATCTCCAGAACGATACAAAATGGAGAGCGGACACTTTGTGACTTTGTGGTTCATCGCTTTGGGGTGATCTTGAGTCTATTTGCATAACCCTGTAAGCATAGGATTATGGGTAAATTCAAAGTGTCGGTCATGTGAGGTACCAGAAAGTGATATTTTCGTCATGTTTCTTTAAAATTCCTGATTTTTGCCGGGGAAAATGAGTAAAAACTATTTTATTTCACGTAAGACATTATTTGCTAATTCATCGTGCAGTTTTTGCTAAGAAAACGCATAAATAAGAACAAATCGAAAAATCTGACCTAAAAATGTTTCTTTTGAAAATGATATCACCACAGAGGACATCTTGATTTTTTTACATTTTGTAGTAGAACATCACCCAAGGGTATATTGTAGTAAGTTTCCGCTGAAGTAGTAAACAAAATATTTGGGAAGGCCCCCTGCCTGGCCTGGAGAGGCCCATATTCTCCCAGGCTAGACAGGATTAATAAATTAGTCGATGGACAACTTTTAGGTTTTCTACGGAACTAATCAATATCTTAACTAGTATCCCTGTTCAATATCTGTAATTCACTTAATAACAGTGAGAGATATTTCCAATAAATATCCGACAACCAATATCAGACAAATGTTATCCGTGAAAGGACATCTGGCACTATGATTGCTAAATTAATATTTACAACTTATTCCACGAGTCGTATCCTTGACAATAATAATCCGGGCGGATATTATTATTCGTGGCACGTTTTTTGACAAGTCTAATCAAATTCGTGAACTCAGCCGATGAAGTGCTCATTAAATATTAGGCAGCCGATTTCGCAAAGCTTCAATGTGACATCCGTGTTCTATGTAAATGCCACATGTAGATTAAACTAAGTCAAATAATGAATCACATTATATTCAACCCGGAGTCCACAGAGTGGATCTACACATAGCCACTCTTATACCCGACATAGCCCAGAATCATATGTCCGAGGAACAATAGTGAGTTTAACCCTATCTGGCCTGGGCTTTTGGAGACCCTGTTGTGGTCTGGTAATTATTTTTCTTATCCCTTGAGTTAGGGAGCTGAAACTTACCACACTATACCCTTCGGTCAAGCTCTACCAGAAAATGTAAAAAAGTCCAAGATGGCCGCCTTGATGACGTCACAGTGACGTCATTTTCAAAAACAGCATTTTTGGGTCGATTTTTCAGTCAGATTTTCCGATTTTTTTATTTATGCAATTTCCCCTCAAAAACTGCGTGATAAATTAGTAAATATTAATGTGATGTGAAATAAAATAGTCTTTGCCTGCGGAAAAGCAGAAATTTTGAAGAAATATGACAAAAACATCACTTTTCTGGGACCGCACGTGGCCGCCATCTTGAATTTTCCCATGATCCTCTGCTCGGGGGGTCATGCAAATAGACTAAAAATGACCCCAATATGATAAACTAAAAAAATCACGGAGTTTCGGCTTTCCATTTTTGTCGTTCCGGAGATAGCGCAGAAAGTTTGGTGGGGGGCCATTTTGCCCCCCCCCTCCCCCCCCCAGGCCAGGTAGGGTTAAAATAATGTTCCATTGATTGTTCATTAATTCAGCAACTGCAAAGTTTTCACAATAATTCAAACCCATATTTCTAGAAAAAATGAAGCGGGCCTCCCCTTTCGTCGAATTTGATTATAATTATAATTTCGACATCGTGAACTTTCCCTTCTGAACAGTAATATTCCGTAACCTGTGTTTACTTCCGCTCAACCCAAGGTTTGGGACCGTACATGTGAACCCATATACTCAACGATCCACATGACTTTCATATGAACAACTACAATCAAAGCGTGACTGAGATGCATCATTTTCTGGATAACCACTTCACAACGAAAACCATATGGATTAAGACTACTGATTTAATATTATTGAAACATCATCACGTCTTGCCGTCATGACTGAAATATGTTGGCCGCTTCTCTCTTATAGGAATTTAATGTATAATGAAATATACTATGTTCTTTTTTCTTTATTTGGTACTAATTCTGCTATATGAATTAGCTCTTTGGGTTATGGACACTGTGATTCTTTGGTGGGTGAGAGTTGAGCATTGGGTGGCAGACAAGACGCTTGTATTCAATTATAATTGAGTAATAGGAATAGTATTTATTTATTATTATTTATTATCAGAATGATCTATATATTGTAGGATATTGTCCATATCAAGACAAAGCGAATTTGCCGCTTACAACCCATACCATTTTAAACTCCCTAGCAATCTCCCCTAGAAATTATTCGATCTAATGATTCAATCTTATAACCAGTCTAATAATTCAATCAGGTTTCATCAATGAACCTAACGTTAACCACACCCACGGAGTTATTAACATGGTTAATATATCAATCATTTACTTTGTCAGTCTAATCAATCATATGCATTCGATTTACCTTCAGTGGAACTAAATGTATTCTCACGGTGGAATTTGTAGCATAAAACCGAGTTGTATCGCGAGAACACGCATACAGTTTTAGTCCATTGAAATAGTCCTATGAAATAGGTCCGGTCCAATTGCATGCGATTAGTTGTATGCTACACATCAGGGGATTCCCCGCGGAATCGTTACTAAAGATCGCATCAATTATCACATTATATTTCTATGCATTCGGTGTTGCGTTAAATAAATCATCCCTATATCGATATAGTGCCATTTGCTTCATTCACATGCCTGGGGCAAAATGGAACACATACCTATGCTCATTTCAAAGTGTTCCATTTTGAAACACATGCTATATCTTTTTTCTCCGGTTCCATAATTGAAAGGAGTGTGCGGGAAGGCCGGTATGTTTGTTTCGTGTTGAAGCCCTTCCTGTGATGAAATGTACTAAAATATACTTGTTCTTTACCACGTGTAGCAAAACTGTTTTTACGGTTCCCCAATTCATCAGGCTTAACTTAGGTCAAAGGGAACCCGCATCTTTCTCCGACCATAAAACTGAAGCTAATTTGCACTCTTTCTCGAAAACAAAGTGGATGACATTCAGATCATACCTGTCAGGGCAGCAGATAATTCCGGTAGGTGACAGCACAGCCTTGGCTTGCTACGTCAAAAGTGTCATATTGCCCCGTGGTTCCATTTTGTCCCACCTTCCCCTATTACGTCTTTCCACAAATTATCAGATTTTATGCCTCTTGCCTTTTCATGGGGGTCGGTCGTGTGTCGAGCTGAGCTTGTCAACTCCTCGCATTTCTTACTTAGTTCATGACTGTTTGTTTTGTATTTCCTGGTCATAATATACACATTCTTTCCAATTATTTAGCTTGTTGTTGTTCATACTCATACATCTGGTTCATCTGTTCACCGGTTCTATAACTGTGACCATGGCGAGATCTATTCGTACGCTAATGTCGATACCTTCACTCCGTGTGACGTCATTTGTTGTTTTCATCACTGGGGAATATATCGTGTTGTATGCCATTCACTGCATTCGAAATAGCAATTTGATCCAACTGATACGCATTACCCATTAATAACGACTTACTGAAACGAGAGCCTTTATTTCTCGCTATAATGCGTGTGTTATATCATTATAGCCACTCAGAATCTCGTTATAACGTGTTTATTTCTCACATATCCATTCCAGTAGGTAGTATACAGGTAGATAGCATCAACCACATTCAATTGCCTCCTGGATACCGACTGTCCCAAAAATATTATACCCGGGACATATAATGGATACATTATTCCCCGGACAAACGTGATGCTGTAATAATGTCCGTTAGAAAGCACAAGCGGGCTCAAATGACCCTGGGGACAAAGTTGTAAAGGTCAGCAATGCCCACGAATTGGAGCAAATGGATGAAATGACATAAACATGCGAAAAGGAAACACATAACAATAAATTACGATCCAAAATAATACACAGAACTGAAGGTGAAAGTTTTCATATACGTGCCACACAAGTAGCGTTTTTTTTTATAATGCTATATAACTCCCTTCATTAGCATGAATTAATTTATAAGACAAAAAAAAACCCGACTACGACTATCCTGGGACAGAGTTTCTAACACAAGGACAAAATCTCACGTCAGTTGTGACGAGTGTCCAACTGGAATTTATCACCGATGACAATTTAAACTTCCGTACCAACACGGCACGTAGACTAATGATCGGGATCATATTATAGTCAATCCTCCAATGGTATAAAATAACATTTCTGGATTTCAAGCGTCTGGTCCGTCATCATAATTAAGCCGTCGTCCATTAATTCAGCCGTCGTCCTTGGAAGCATTGTGTCTAAACCCAGTCTGGACTTAGGGATCCTTTCCTCCAGTGGTAAAGAGGAACTATTTCACCAGTTCAGCCTGTCGGACAATGTTCGAATGTATCGCACTATGGGACACGCTAGCCCTACGATTGGTTGATATTTACGGCCAGTTGAATTCCAGTATTGTCTTCAACGCGGAACTAGTCAAATCGGGCACCCGCTGATCTATTGTGATGAAACTGAATGTCCGGGAATTATTGGTCTGGTTTCAGTAAAGTAGAATTATGTTAATGAAATCAGGTCATTTCACATTACGAGCGATGGGGAAAATATTTACTTTCTTCTAACCAAGTGCTCCGAAACGAAGGAAATTTGAGAGCTGAAACTTTGTAGTTTATCTTATTGTAGCTGAGATTGAGCATCATTGATAATTTTATTTTTATGATCATGACTGTCTAACTGAAAAGTTACATCCGTCGCAAAATTCTGCTTAAAATATCCAGGCCAGACTTTGCGGAGAAAATTGCATAGATCAATATATTAGAACAATCGTCCAAACATCTTCCTACAATATGACGCAACATGAACAGAACTTTTGGAATGCCGCTTGCCTTTTCTGATAGCGCTTCGTCCAATGATATAGTGTGATTAATTTCAGCTTCCTATTCATTTTTAGATTTAGAGTAATTATTTCCTTCTCTCCTCTCGACAAAGACTTCAGTTACGACAACCATTATTGATTCGTAACCATGCAAGTATTCTCGACAGATGTAATGCTGCCGTTGCTACCTGTCATTAACAAACCAAAAGTAAGAAGCGCACAAACGTACGCTGGATAAAATGCAATCCCAAACTTTTGGGAAATAGATCAATGTGTTCATAGCCAAACGATCCAATTTAGAAAAGCACATTTGCCAGAATCTCAAATTTGTATATAGTAAGCATGATAAGCAACTTAAGTTTGCCAATATTTTACCGATATAGATGTTCTTGTCTTCTTTTGGAATTGTAAAATACCATCTCCGGGTCAGCACATGACAAGTCACAAATTTTAGCAATACAAATCATTGTGTCGATTTGCACAGCAGCGGGAAACAATTCTCAGATCATCCTATGTTCATATATACATGTGCGCGGAACCAGAACTATGGAGTCGTGAAACATGCTTGCATGAGATTTGTATATTGTCGACGTTAATGTAATGTGTTATTTTACTGCCCATTCTTCTTTAGTTATTAATTCGGGGCATTCAGAGTGTAATCTTGAAAAACTGGAACATTGAAAATGAATTTGAATTGGAATTGAAGTATGCTGGCATGTTTGTACTCTAGCTACATGTATATGTAGATAAGTGATTATCATGTGTTCATAGAATTGCTAGCAATCTGTGGAATGACATAAACCAAGGTTTTAGCTCTACCTGGTCTTGGGGAAGGGGGCAATATGCCCCCCCTCCCCCTACCAAACTTTCTGTCTATCTCTGAAAGGACACAAAATGGAGAGCGGACACTTTGCGACTTTGTGGTTCATCGCATTCGGGTCATAGCGAGTCTATTTGCCTCACTCTCTGAGCAGAGAATCATGGGTAAACTCAAAGTGTTGGACATGTGGGCTACCAGAAAAGTGATATTTTCGTCATGTTTCTTTGAAATTCCTGCTTTTTTTCGGCGAAAATGGGTAAAAACTATTCTACTTCGCATCAGACTATTATTTGCTAATTCATCGTGCTTTTTTTTGCGAAGAAAACTCATAAATGAATAAAATAGAAAAATCTGACCGAAAAATGTTTCTTTTGAAAGTGACGTCGTGAAAGCGGTCATTTTGATTTTTTTTACATTTTCTCATAGAACATGCCCCAGGGGTATATTGTGTTAAGTTTCCGCCTCCTAGCTCAAGTAGTAAGAAATATAATTGGGAAGCCCCCCTGCCAGGACTGGACAGGCCCAAATTCTCCCAGGCCGGATAGGGTTGATAAATTAGTCGATGCACAACTTTTAAGTTTTCTATGGAACTTATCAATACCTTAACTAGTCACACAGAGAGATACTTCCAATAAATATCCGACAAGCAATATCAGACAAATGTTATCCGTGAAAGCACATCTGGCACTATGATTGCCCGACTAGTATTTTCTGCTTATTCCACGAGTCGTATCCTCGACATCCATAATCTGGGTGGATACTATTATTCGTGGCACGTTTTTAACAAATCTAATCAAATATTATGTGTGTGAACCCAGCCGAGGAAGTGCTCTTTAAATATTAGGTAGCCGATATCGCAAAGCTTCAATGTGACATCCGTGTTCTATGTGAATGTCACATGTTGATTAAACTAAGTCAAATATTGAATCGTAATCATGCAAGTACTGTCGACAGATATAATGCTGACATTGCTACCTGTCACCAAGAAAACAAAAATAAGAAGCGTAACAAACATACACTGGACAAAATGCAATCTAAAAATGTATGTGTTCATAGCTAAACAATCCAATTTAGGAAAGCATATTTGCCAAAATCTCAAATTTGTATATAGTAAGCATGATAAGCAAGGTAATTACAAGCGTCTGGTCCGTCATTCATAATTCAGCCGTCGTCCATTAGAGAATATCCGCGTCCATAATCAAAAGACCTATTCCATATTCCATATAACAGTTTTAACATCAAATTCAAAAAGACAATCATAGTATACAAAACATAGGCTTGTTTCCTGCAATAAAGAAGCGGTCAACAGTTTTCAATGATGCCGGCAAAACATCATGATGTTCCAAAAATATGAAATCCGTATCGCTGATCAGTATTCTTAATCCATAATATTTGTTGTAAAGTCGTCATCTAAAGAATGATGTAGCTCAGTCAGGCTTTGATTGTGACTATTCATATGAGTACCATGACGATTTTGAAGTACATGGGCTCATACGGCCCCTAGCCCCGGATTAAGCGGAAATAGACACAAGTTACGAAACGTAACACCATAGATCTTGCACTCTACGCTCGTATTTTTCTATCAGCATGCGATATGTATCGCCAAATTTGAGAAATTTTGAGTGGAGGCGCTTGGTGGTGTAGCCCTGTTTTATAAGTTTCTGCAACAATGTTTTGTGACGTTGATTAAAATCGTCACATTTAACACAGGATCTAGCAAATGCTACTAGGCGTGATATGTATATGCCATATGCAGGTCCCACTGGAATATTACTGTCAAGAAAGGGATAGTTTACGATGTCGGAATTGTAATCATCTCTTTTGTCGTACAGTCGACGAGAGAGAAGGCGGCTTCATTTTTATAGAGATATAGGTCTAAATATGATGTGCCTGTAGGGTTATCTGTAGTTTCCTTCAAATCCAGTGAAGGTGGATATATATCAATCACTGCGTCATTTATATAGCGATTATCCACAGCGAGAAGATCGTCTATATAGCGTTTGGTGAAAGAGAAGGAACGGGCTTTGAGTGGATCATTTTTTGAAATATAGTCATATTCATAAGAGAATAGATATAGGTCAGCCAATAGGGGTGCACAATTAGTACCCATTGGAATATCTATATGCTGTTGATATATTGTGTTGCCAAATTTCACATAGATATTTTTAATGAGAAATTCAAGCAACTCTATAAACAAAGAAACATCCCATGAATGATATCTCTTGTATGTAGTAGAGCTAAAGAATGCGTTAAGGTAAGTTTGCCAATATTTTACTGATATGGATGTTCTTGTCTTCTTTTGGAATTGTAAAATACCATCTCCATCTCTCATTTAACCAGGCCTGGGGGAGGTGGTCAATATGGCTCGCCTACCAAATTTTCTGCCTATCTCCAGAACGATACAAAATGGAGAGCGGACACTTTGTGACTTTGTGGTTCATCGCTTTGGGGTGATCTTGAGTCTATTTGCATAACCCTGTAAGCATAGGATTATGGGTAAATTCAAAGTGTCGGTCATGTGAGGTACCAGAAAGTGATATTTTCGTCATGTTTCTTTAAAATTCCTGATTTTTGCCGGGGAAAATGAGTAAAAACTATTTTATTTCACGTAAGACATTATTTGCTAATTCATCGTGCAGTTTTTGCTAAGAAAACGCATAAATAAGAACAAATCGAAAAATCTGACCTAAAAATGTTTCTTTTGAAAATGATATCACCACAGAGGACATCTTGATTTTTTTACATTTTGTAGTAGAACATCACCCAAGGGTATATTGTAGTAAGTTTCCGCTGAAGTAGTAAACAAAATATTTGGGAAGGCCCCCTGCCTGGCCTGGAGAGGCCCATATTCTCCCAGGCTAGACAGGATTAATAAATTAGTCGATGGACAACTTTTAGGTTTTCTACGGAACTAATCAATATCTTAACTAGTATCCCTGTTCAATATCTGTAATTCACTTAATAACAGTGAGAGATATTTCCAATAAATATCCGACAACCAATATCAGACAAATGTTATCCGTGAAAGGACATCTGGCACTATGATTGCTAAATTAATATTTACAACTTATTCCACGAGTCGTATCCTTGACAATAATAATCCGGGCGGATATTATTATTCGTGGCACGTTTTTTGACAAGTCTAATCAAATTCGTGAACTCAGCCGATGAAGTGCTCATTAAATATTAGGCAGCCGATTTCGCAAAGCTTCAATGTGACATCCGTGTTCTATGTAAATGCCACATGTAGATTAAACTAAGTCAAATAATGAATCACATTATATTCAACCCGGAGTCCACAGAGTGGATCTACACATAGCCACTCTTATACCCGACATAGCCCAGAATCATATGTCCGAGGAACAATAGTGAGTTTAACCCTATCTGGCCTGGGCTTTTGGAGACCCTGTTGTGGTCTGGTAATTATTTTTCTTATCCCTTGAGTTAGGGAGCTGAAACTTACCACACTATACCCTTCGGTCAAGCTCTACCAGAAAATGTAAAAAAGTCCAAGATGGCCGCCTTGATGACGTCACAGTGACGTCATTTTCAAAAACAGCATTTTTGGGTCGATTTTTCAGTCAGATTTTCCGATTTTTTTATTTATGCAATTTCCCCTCAAAAACTGCGTGATAAATTAGTAAATATTAATGTGATGTGAAATAAAATAGTCTTTGCCTGCGGAAAAGCAGAAATTTTGAAGAAATATGACAAAAACATCACTTTTCTGGGACCGCACGTGGCCGCCATCTTGAATTTTCCCATGATCCTCTGCTCGGGGGGTCATGCAAATAGACTAAAAATGACCCCAATATGATAAACTAAAAAAATCACGGAGTTTCGGCTTTCCATTTTTGTCGTTCCGGAGATAGCGCAGAAAGTTTGGTGGGGGGCCATTTTGCCCCCCCCCCCCCCCCCCCAGGCCAGGTAGGGTTAAAATAATGTTCCATTGATTGTTCATTAATTCAGCAACTGCAAAGTTTTCACAATAATTCAAACCCATATTTCTAGAAAAAATGAAGCGGGCCTCCCCTTTCGTCGAATTTGATTATAATTATAATTTCGACATCGTGAACTTTCCCTTCTGAACAGTAATATTCCGTAACCTGTGTTTACTTCCGCTCAACCCAAGGTTTGGGACCGTACATGTGAACCCATATACTCAACGATCCACATGACTTTCATATGAACAACTACAATCAAAGCGTGACTGAGATGCATCATTTTCTGGATAACCACTTCACAACGAAAACCATATGGATTAAGACTACTGATTTAATATTATTGAAACATCATCACGTCTTGCCGTCATGACTGAAATATGTTGGCCGCTTCTCTCTTATAGGAATTTAATGTATAATGAAATATACTATGTTCTTTTTTCTTTATTTGGTACTAATTCTGCTATATGAATTAGCTCTTTGGGTTATGGACACTGTGATTCTTTGGTGGGTGAGAGTTGAGCATTGGGTGGCAGACAAGACGCTTGTATTCAATTATAATTGAGTAATAGGAATAGTATTTATTTATTATTATTTATTATCAGAATGATCTATATATTGTAGGATATTGTCCATATCAAGACAAAGCGAATTTGCCGCTTACAACCCATACCATTTTAAACTCCCTAGCAATCTCCCCTAGAAATTATTCGATCTAATGATTCAATCTTATAACCAGTCTAATAATTCAATCAGGTTTCATCAATGAACCTAACGTTAACCACACCCACGGAGTTATTAACATGGTTAATATATCAATCATTTACTTTGTCAGTCTAATCAATCATATGCATTCGATTTACCTTCAGTGGAACTAAATGTATTCTCACGGTGGAATTTGTAGCATAAAACCGAGTTGTATCGCGAGAACACGCATACAGTTTTAGTCCATTGAAATAGTCCTATGAAATAGGTCCGGTCCAATTGCATGCGATTAGTTGTATGCTACACATCAGGGGATTCCCCGCGGAATCGTTACTAAAGATCGCATCATTACGCTCCATATAATATCAGCACGGACGTTACAATAGTAGATCACAGGCCCGCAAAACAAGGGCGGTGGTATTAGGGTGAAGTGTCGAAATATGGAGTCGCTATATATAACTCCATGCTTTATATAAATCAACATAAAGGTGAGAAACGGACTTTGGGTGAATCGAGAAATGAACGGTTTACCGCCAACCAAATACATCAGCATATTCTACAGTCCGGTCCAACTCCAAATCAGGGAACATTGGTAATGTTCCCAGATCAGGAAACTTAATGCCTGAATAGGAAATGTTGCAGATTTTTTGTTTTTGACTTGAATTTACCACAAAACTCAAGATTCTTATTATCTTATCATTAAATACAGCATTTACATTAATAATTTATAAAATGATAATGAAAAGAATACAATTAAGAGGCCCATTGCCTGATTTTTAGGGACACCCATTTCTTTGAGTCTGCTTTTCTCAAAACTGCCACCCCTCACCACATTGGCATAATTGAGGAGAAATAATCCAACCTTTTCTATACATGGTGAAACATGTGCCTACCCTGTTAGCCTTTGTTAGCCTGAGATATTAGCTCGTATAAACCCATGGGGTGTGTCTCTTGGTAAATGTTTCCTGATCTGGGAACCCAACTATGACATGAGAAAATGTTCCCTGATCAGGAAATACCAGAAGGTTCCCTGATCAGGGAATAACAGAATATTCCCTGATCAGGAAACAGCAGAACGTTCCCTAATCAGGGAATAGCAAAATGTTCCCTGAAATAGTATATTTCTGCTGAAGATGAATTACGGGAAAATTCCGAAACGGGGAATCTTGATGAAATATTCCCAAACTGGGAACTTACATGTAGTTCCAAATATAGTTAGAAAACAATTTTATCAAAATAATTTGCCTGACGAATTGAGTTAGTTTATTTGGAACGACAGTGCAAGCCATTGCAAGTACATGAATGTTGTACAGAATTGATTTAATCTGCGCTTTTCTGATTAATACTCCATTTCCAAGTTTAGCCTGTTACGGTGTGATGTGTGAGTGCAATTTTTATGAAGCCTTATGGTGGATATAGTGGTCATTTGTTGATTTTACTTAATATATCTGTGAGAGAGATTAAACATTCCATGGTACCGCTAGATAGTATATGACAGTTTTTGTGGCCTGCTTCATTCTTGAGACCTAAGAAGCTGGCAGATTATGGTTATTGTGTATTGAAGAAATTAAAGAATTAAAACCAAGTGTAGTACGCAACTGGTACAGTGCATTGTCTGGTTTTGGAAATAGACCGGTTTCGGAAAATGGAAACAACTGTTCTCATTTTCCACCATAAAAAAAAACAAACAAAAAACATTGTGGTTAAGAATAACCAGGCAGGTCATCAGAAAGGATAATTATCCCTCTTTCGAGAAATAATGAATTTATTGGCATTGCGGCTTTTATATATATTATAATCCTTATTGATATTCAGACATACGAAGAGTGACAGCATTCAATTACCATGTGCTTTATCCATGTTCACTTTCAAATTTGGTGCCCTGCCAAGTATGTGATGCACGAAATTGTGCAATGGCAATAGACTAAAAAAATTCTGCAATACCATGCTAAAAACAAGTTCATATATCATTTTTACTTTTCTATTTATATCAGTGTGAACAGATACAAGTCATTCATCTGGCAGTATGGTATAACTCCTAGTAACATATCGTCTATTCTGGGAAATCGTTCCCAGATCAGGAAATACAAGATGTTTCCTAAACAGGAAACCATGTAAGTTTCCTATATAGGAAACACTTTAAAGTTTCCTAAACAGGAAACCAGATACTAATATTTCCTGAATAGGTAACATTGTAATTTGCATGATCCATTTCCACATTCGGAAAAACATTTTACATACAAAAATATATACATATTTTTCAAATGTATGTATCCTTTTTCGCAAGAAGTAATATCGGTTATTCTCGAGACAATTTTCACTGATATAAGAAATCATATCCATGTGTCGTCCAGTGCATGTGTGTATGACAGGGGTAGAAATAATAATTATTTTTAGCTTTCCATTCGGGCAAGTTATATTTCAAAAGTTGCTTCCCTTGAGAGTTTCAACTTGTCCCTTCTAACATGGTGTGTGTTGGCTGACGGATAGCTGGGTTGCCCATGGTCCGTGTAACCTTGCACAATTCAATATTTGTTTTTTTGTTTTTGGTTTCTCAAAATCAAAAATTGAAATTTGACCGTCAATTTTCAATTTTCGTTTTTCGGTTTCGGTTTCTCAAAATCAAAAATTGAAATTTGACATTCAATTTTCAATTTTCGTTTTTCGTTTTATTTCGCCCAAAAATGAAAATCAAATATTGAAAATTGCCTCGACTTGTCCGTTTTTCGTTTTTTGATTTTAACTTTGACTCGTCAATGTTAACTGCGCACGCGCAAGACTTATGATGTCACTTTCGGTCCGCGGAGTAGTATGGAAAGCGCAAATCGGATTGTTTAGGCAGGTGTGGAGCATAATATGGAAAAACAGTAGGGGGAAAGATGTGTGAGTTTCACTACACTATATATCCCTGGAGCCAGGCATTCGAGCTAGAATATAATGGGCCAACTGCGCATGTGCAGAAGCGAGTAGGCAATCGTGCAGCAGGTGTGAAGCATTATATGGAGAACAACGGGGTTGATACACATGGGAGTTTCATTAAAGTAGGGTAGTAAAATAAATACGTGGGTACCGTAATCATAACCCCCAAAGGAACTTCCCGCGTCGATGTGTTGAAGCGTTTGACACAACCACTTAAAGCGTTAAAGCGTTTTTGACGCTGAACGTTGACGGGCATCTGAACGCTCCAAAGATCCAGGTCCCAAAAATAGAGAATGAAGATTGGACCTGAACCGTTGAAGCATTCAGACGTCTGACATCAAACGTGGCGATTGTGTGCTTGTTTAAAATGGTGGTTTGCCATGTACGGATTTCGCGGTCCATCACCGCGATGCTTATTACTCTTATTGGTATTAAATCTTTGTTTATAAATACTATATTTCAAATCAATACCAAATAGCGGTTGTCTGCATGAATGCTGTTCGCTTCTGTAGCGCTCTAAACATATATTTTTAGAAATGAGAAAATCTAAGACTCCGTTCTGATTGGCTCAGGCCTCAATGCCAATAACCATTGAGAACAGCGGGATGTCACATATCCAGACCTGTCTGGTGCATCTTCACAAGTCCAGGTAAATCGTGAATCTCCGCACAGGGTTTACCTGGACATTTTTGGTGATTCGAGTGAGTTCTTGAGTCGTTGCCTCAATCTCGAACATATTTCATTCCCCGAGGTTATTTTGAATTAGAATGTCGGTATCCCAAGCCGGCGGTTTTTGCCTTGACTCTCGATGTCGATTTCAGCCCGACATCAAAGTTATGCCAGCGATGTCACATCTCAAACCGTCCAGCTAGTGGATTATGAGCTAGTGGAGTAATGAGCTAGCTGAACCTGTTCAATAATTGGTTTGATTTAGAGGATACCCCTTGATCTTTTTTTTTATTCAGAACTACCGTGTGCAACTAACCAAGGCAATGTATATAGATACCCTAACAAATCGATCAATACACTGGCTCCCGAGGATGGCCTGGTGGGCCACATGCCTCTCACGCTCCACACCTCTTATACGACACGATTTGCGTTTTCTATTCTACTCGTCGTACCGGAAGTGACATGATAACCAGTCCACATGCGAACTTAACATTGATACGTCAAAGTTAAAATCAAAACACGAAAAACGGACAAGTCGAGGCAATTTTCAATATTTGGTTTTCATTTTTGCGTGAAGCAAAACAAATACGAAAATTGAAAATTGACTGTCAAATATCAATTTTCGTTTTTTGTTTTTGTAATCCCAGAATCAAAAATTGAAAATTGACGGTCAAATTTCAATTTTTGATTTTCAGAACACAAAAACAAAAAACGAAAATTGAAAATTGACGGTCAAATTTAAATTTTTGGTTTTGAGATTACAGAAACAAAAAACGAAAATTGAAAATTGACGGTCAAATTTCAATTTTTGAGAAACCAAAAACGAAAAACGAAAATTGAACTGTGCAAGGTTACACGGACCGCCCATGGACAGGTGAAGGGTCAAGAAAAACTTGCCCATGCTGATTTCAGGTTGTCCCGGGCACTGCGAGCAGGCGATCTGGTATTATTTCACCCCCTGTATGTGTGCCAATAATTACAGAATAGCTGAACATTTAAATTGAATTATTAGGAACTACATAAATTACACATTTACACATTCTAAATTTATTTTTGCTGCAAACAAAATCTGTTGACTGAATAACTGTTTAGGGCAACATTTATTTTATAAATATGAACAGCACTGCATATTCCATGTACTTCTGTCAAGATTGTTCAAATAGAAAGTATATTTCATCGGTAAATATCTTTCTGGATTTATAGTGTTGAAGGTCAGCATGAACCCTATAATAACCACAGTGTTAATGTGATCCAGATCTTTCAACCCAGATTCAGTCTATGAAGAATCTGTTATGGTACATTTATGTTAGTGGCAACTTGGGTATTTAATTATAAACATTTGGTATCTTTCCCTGTGATACTCCCACTCTGAGTGAAGTTTGTTTGTTTAAGAGTCAATTGCCAACACTGGCCATCACAGCCTTCAAGTTGAACTTGGTCAGCCTATGGAGCTTATCTACATGTATAAAGCCAGTGTCACCATACAGGCCAAACTGTACTGCCATCCTACATGTGAATGGCTAAAGGACTGAGTCAATGGCCAGCTCAGGCCCCTCATAAAATCTCTGTGGAAGCTAACTTGTCCTCAGACTTGAAAACCAGACAGGAACAGTCACAAATTTTAAAACTGTAGAATAGTGAGTGAGTGAATAGGATTAACCTTGCCTTTAACATTATTTCAGTCATATCCCGACGATGAAGAATAGAAATGTATACGGAGGAATCTGCAACATTTCGACACCCAACAGTTTGGCACTAAGTGAAGCGAATGACACTTTGGCATGTGAGATTTCGGCAAGTTTTTAATCCACATCTGCTGTTAACGTACATGTAAACAGACCTGTCATAATTGGGCAATCCAGGTTTGGGGTACATGTACATATTAAATGTACATAATAGTGAGAGTGAAAATACAAAAATAGACTAGGTTATCATACAAATATTGACATAGGCATTAATTTCTAACCATACACTTGACATACAGACAATAAATTAAAAAAAAAATCTCAATTTATCTTTATGTACCAATTAACAAAGACAAATTTTAGGAGATTTGAAATTCTGACCTTGGCAACAGTGTATGAAAAATTAATTGCATGTGTCAATATTTGCATGGTAGCCTTGCTATTTCTCTACTTTGCAGGAGCTTAAATATTCCGTATTTTGTATAATTTACACTGATCAAAAGTGACAAAGCCAGGTATTGGCAAGGGTTTCACTTTATTATCCCATTACATGCTGACACTCTCAGTATTTATCATTTACACACATCCAGGAGTTGCAATACAGATACAATGACATTATATGCTTTTCAACATTTTACCAAAACACACTGTAAGAGCAACAATATTCGATTCACTAAGCCCTTAATCATTCCATAATAATGTCACAAGTTCCGACATGCTTGTGGCGCTGTGCACTACAACATTAATAACAGTGAGATTTTTAGCCCACCATCGCCAGATGATGGGCTGTTCAAATCACTTTTCGTCCGTCGTCCGTCTGTTCGCCGTCCGTCCGTAAACAATTATTGTTATCGCGATTTCACAGGAACTACTGGATTGATCTTTCTCAAATTTAGTACACAGGTTCCCCTTCGGGTCTAGTTGTGCAAGATACCTTCTCTGGTCCGATTCGAAAATCCAATATGGCCACAAGGCGGCCATCTTGGATTTCCCCATGAAACTTTGTTATCGCGATTTCTCAGAAACTACTGCATGGATCTTTCTCAAATTTGGTTCACAGGTTCCCCTTGGGGTCTAGTTGTGCAAGATACCTTTTTTGGTCCGATTCAAGAATCCAATATGGCCACCAGGAAGCCATCTTGGATTTCCTCATGAAACTTTATCGTGAATTCTCAGGAAGTACTGCATGGATCTTTCTCAAATTTGGTACACAGGTTCCCCTTGGGGTCTAGTTGTGCAAGATACCTTTTGTGGTTCGATTCGAAAATCCAATATGGTCACAAGGCGGCCATCTTGGATTTCCCCATGAAACTTTGTTATCGCGATTTCTCAGGAACTACTGTGTGGATCTTTCTCAAATTTGGTTCACACGTTCTCCTTGGGGTCTAGTTGTGCAAGATAATTTTTTTGGTCCGATTAGAAAATCCAATATGTCCACCAGGCAGCCATCTTGGATTTCCCCATGAAACTTTGTTATCGTGAAGTCTCAGGAAGTACTGCATGGATCTTTCTCAAATTTGGTACACAGGTTCCCCTTGGGGTCTAGTTGTTAAAAGATATTTCTCAAACTAGCCCAGTAAACAGAACAGAATTAGTATTCGTTCCTAATTATAAAATATTAAGTATGTTTCATAGCTCATGCCAAAGTGTCAAAGAGATTTGTCTTCGCTTCCAGTACCCAATGACGACACATGCAAAAACAAAAGATTACAAAACGAAGACAAAGGATCCTTCGGACATTGACTTTTAGACTAACTTTGCTCATTTCACTTGTACTATAACAACCGACATCAAGTACAGTTTCTAGAAATCTTGAAACTCCTGAAACTTAGAAAGATAATATCTTGGTGTTTTCCAGTGTCCCTTTTTCCATCTTTTTTCGCTCAAATTCAAAATTCTGCAAACAAAATTACAAATCAATCGTTTGTTCTTAGTAACATTGGACAAAAAGATCCTCTTGTCATTAGCTTACAATTATCGGACGATGGTGGGCGCCAAGATACTTCAGGATCTCTCGTTTAAATTGAAGTTGTAAAATTGAAGTTGACTATTGAACAACAGCACAATTTCTAATTACACAAATTTAGAACTGCTGTAGTTGTGTTGCCTTCTTACAGTCAATGGTATCTGGGACTTCAGCAACATGCAGAATATACACTAACATTGTTTTAACATATTTCACAAATTGTCTCTGGAGAAATTTAGAGAATCTGCATGGTATCACTTCTCAAGGAATAGTGTGACAGTGTTTGGGCCTGGTTCTGCTTAGCTTTATTACCCTCAGTGTTAGTAAAGCTGCAGACACAGACAAGATTCTTCTTATCTGGACAATTTATTACCCCCTTGACCCTAATATGTGGAAATGGACAAGAGAGACTCTTGGATGGAGTGGTGAAATTTGGCTTGGAGAACTCAACACAGCTACAGTACCCCTGGCTGTTATCTGTGCATGCTGGCTGCACATAATTGCTGGCTTCATTTCGGATGAACTCATATCTAACTTCAGCTGTTATATTGAACTGAGTGTGATGCTGGCAGGAATCCATGACATTTCGGCACACCCCATTTTGGTAAGGGACCTTTCGACACCTGACATTTCAGCACCTGATATTTTGGCATAAAATGAAAGGTGCAACTGTTTGGCATTCAACAATTTTTATATTCATTACATTTTTTTTTTTTAGATTTTAATAGTCTTTTTTTAGGGACAAAGTGAAGGCTACAAAAATTTTGCATGCGACATTTTGACAAACTTTTAAAAAATATGTTCATTCTATGTTTTCATTGTCGTTTTTCTTAGGCACAAAGTGAAGTGTGTGACATATCTGCAACTGTTTTTCACATCTGCGAATAATTTAATAATACATTTTTATCTCGCCTTACGAAGTAAAGGGGAGATATTGTGGGGGGGTAAGAGGATGTCGTTGTCGGTGTCGGTGTCCCCTGCCTCGAAATATATAGAAAATTTAGAAAAAATAAAAAAAAAATATGGAGGGTGGGTATTCCACCTGGGGGTACTACCCCTGGGGTGCTCCAATGTTAAAATCCCTATGATAGACTTTTGCGTTTAGCTGAAGTTTACATGTACATGCACATAGAAAATTTGCTGCAGTTGTCAGCTGTCATTGGATGATTACGAAATGTGGTACACATGTTTCTTATGATTAGAGGATGTACCTGTGCTATTTTTGAGATGAAATATTAATTTTTCTCCAAATTATGGCAAATGATAAGAGTTTTCTGTTTAGCCGAATTATACATGTAGAGGCTATACATGTAGGCCTCTACATGTATAAATCTACATCTGTACTTAGAAAGCTTGCTGCAGTTGTCAGCTGTCATTGGATGATTATGAAACATGATACACATATTTTGTATGATTAGAGGATGTCCCTGTGCTATTTAGGAGATGAAATATTGATTTTTGTTCAAATTTTGAGGGTTTTGTCTGAGTAATCTGCCAATGATAATGTACATGTAAACCTGCACATGTAAAGTTGCTGAAGCTGTCAGCTTTCATTGGATGAGTTTGACATTTGCTACCAAGTTCATTGTGATTTGAGGATGTGCATGTGCTATTTAAGAAATATGACATTAAATATGAATTTCTGTAGGGCGTACGTTTCCATTGATAAGGTTTTTGTTGGGCAAAAATTTACATGTAGATCTGTACATGGAAAGTTTGCTGAACCATTCGTGGGATAACTATAAAACTTGGTGGACATGTTTCATGTTTTCCTGGTCAGACCTATCCAGCAGTAATCCCACATGGGACTGAGCTATCTAGCAGTAATCCCAATTAACACTGGCCTATCCAGCAGTAATGGCACTCAGAACTGACCTATCCAGCAGTAATCCCATATGGGAGCAGTAATCCCACTCGAGACTGCCCTATGCAGCAGTAATCTTACACGGGACTGACCTATCCAGAAGTAATCTCGCACTGGACTGCAATATGAAGCAGTAATCCCACACGGCACTGACCTATCCAGCCATAATCCTACATGGGACTGACCTATCCCGCTGTAATCTCACACAGGGTTAGCCTATCCAGCGGTAATCCCACATGGGACTGGCCTCCCCAACAGTAATCCAAAACGGGATTGCCGTATGCAGCAGTAATCCCACACTGGACTGCCTATGCAGCAGTAATCCCATACAGGTCTGACCTATCCAGCAGTAATCCCATACGAGACTCGCCTATCCAGCAGTAATCGCAGACGGGACTGGCCTATCTAGCAGTAATTCCACTTGGGACTGGACTATCCAGCAGTAATCCCACATGGGACTGGTCTATCCAGCAGTAATAACACACGGGACTGGCCCATCCAGCAGTAATCCTACACAGGACTGGCCTATCCAGCAGTAATCTCGCATGGGACTGACCTATCCTGCAGTAATCTCACACTGGACTGCCCTGCAGCAGTAATCCCATGGCACTGACCTATCCATCCTACAAGGGATTGACCTATCTGGCAGTAATCCCACATGGGACTGATGGTATTGTCTGTACCAGATAGTCTATTCCAGACATTATTGTCTGTACCACATCATCTATTCCAGACGTTATTGTTTGCTCTATATTTATGCATTCAATACTGCTGCAGCTTTGGTGGATGGCCCCGCAAGGCGAGATGTTGGGGTTCTCAGAACGCTTGTTTATGGTGAATATCATAATTATTGAATGACAATGTGTAAGGAGAGACGGGGCTGGTTGGAACATTATTTTTTTTTATGAAAATAAAAGACAAGGTAGAAAGTTTTTTGTGAACTTATAATGGTTATATGTAGATATGATATAGTACATCGTAGGGCTATCTACATGTACCACCCACCAATATTAAGTCCAAAGTATTAAGTAAACAGAATGGTTCTCTGTGCCAGATTATATATTGTAAGCATGATGAACAGCTAAAGCCGAATACTGTTTTGTTTCAAAAACGCAAATATGCTAATTGTCCCCCCGACACCCAAAGGGCTGAAGGGGGACTATAGTATTGGGGTCTGTCCGTCCGTGCAGATTCATTTCCAGACAATAACTCCTGGAAAACTGAACAAATTCTTTTCAAATTTGGTATGTGGGTACATGTATCTCGCATCAAGATCTCGCTTGGGACTGTTTTTCACACCGATTCGCCTATAGGTGGCGCATATGCCACCTGGGGGCCAAGTTAAAATTTCATATCTGGACAATAATTTTTGAAAAACTGTTCAAATGGATTCTTTTCAAATTTCGTACATGGGTACCTTTCCCCAAGATCTCGCTTGAGATTGTTTTTCACGCCGGTTCGTCTATAGGTGGCACCACCTGGGAGCTAAGTTGAAAATATCGTTTCCGGAGAAATAACTTCTGAAAGAATTTACGGATTGTTATCAAATTTGGTATGTGGGTGCACCTCTCCTCAAGATCTGACTAGGGATTGTTTTTCACGCCGATCCGCTTATAGGTGGTGCAACTTGGGGGCAAAATTGAAATTTTGTTTCCGTAGAATAACTTTTGAAAACCTGAACGCATTCTTTCCCAATTTGGTATGTGGGTACCTTGCCTCAAGATCGCGCTTGAGATTGTTTCTCATGCCCACCCACCGATAGGCAACGCCACCTGTGGGCCAAGTTAAAATTTTATTTCTGGAAAATAGCTTCTGAAAACCTGATTGTATTATGGCAAATTTGATAATTGTTAGTACCTTGTTACTGGATCTCATGTGCGATTGCTATCCATGATGGGTACTAAACCTTACGGTTCTAAGCCAAATCAATTGCTTCAATGTCGGGGGACGTCAACTCCTTGGGTTTTCATTTTAATTTGCATAACCCCAATCTAAAAAAACTCATTGTTCGACCAATCGATGTCACCTCTGGGATTCTGAGAGAAATATTCCTATGACTCTTAACCAGTGAGTCAGTCAGGCCCTGCAATTTCAGAGTCTCCTCATGATTCTGGAATGGTTTTGCTAATCTTTCTAGCAAATATAGCAATTTATATATAAATTGCTGTTGTTGTTGGAACATGGTCCAACCAGTTGCTATAGCAATTGGAATTGGTTGGACCATATTCCAACTTAATACCCCAGCTTCCGAGTTCCAACCAGCCCCTAAAGCAGCTTCAGTATTGGTCAAGGTCAAATTTTCAAAAAAAGAGCTGATCAGTCTAAACAAAAGCACCTGTTTAAAGAGGAGTACCGATAGTATCCGCAGACGACAGTTTCCCCATCAACATTTTTCTCCACGACAGTATTCCCACAAGACATTTTCCCCAGGTGACAGTTTTTGTTATTTTTTATTATTTTAAACTAGTGCTGTAATATCTTGTTAACTCTAAAATATTGCATCTTGATAGTGGTATGATAATGGGGATTGAATAAAACATAAAACATAAAACCTAATATCTATTGTATTTGGGTGTTTTGTCCTCTGGGTGTTTGTCCACTGGGTGTTTTGTCCATGGGTGTTTTGTCCAAGGATCTTTTGTCCTCGGGTGTTTTGTCCCCGGGTGTTTGTCCCACACCTGCATATTTTGTAGACCAATTTATCCTGACATCTCGGCTAATAAACGATATATAGTCTAAGCAGATTTTTAAGTGACCCTACTTGTATCTACATGTATATGTAATTTACTAGTATTCTGGTTACATGTGGTTTGATCACGACACTCTTATAACAGACTTATGGCAGTATCTTCAATGCTCTGATGAGATGATCATGCCTCCCTTATAACTGAATCGGAGACCATCTGAAACTCATTCCCAATGCAAACACAATACCAAGTTCTCCTGACAGTATGGTAGAATATCAAAGAACAACCTTCATTTATACCCTGGCAGTTCAGCATAGCATTAGAGAGGCCCACATCTGTGGATTGGCTTGTCCTGTTTAAAAGCTTTAGGATTTGACCTGCTGGCAAAGGGCAGTCTGTTGGATCAACTTTTATTATCTCAACCACATGTTGGTCAGTATCTGTCAGTGGGCTTGTTAGTGACTATTCTGGGTATCAAGTGGCTATCAACTCAAACAAAATTAGATGTCCTGGTGTTTATCACCTTTGAAGATGCTAACTGAGAAGTGGTTTTCTAACCAGCAAATAAACATTATGAGTGTTATTTGCAAATACAGAATAAGTGACTGTGCCTACCAGTTAGAAATTGAAGTTGGTAGATACAGACAGTTAGATGGAGGTGACAGACTTTGTAAACAGTGTCCAAGAAAGGTCATTGAGTATGAACATGATTTTATTCTGGCCTGTCCTAAATATATTACACCTAGAAAAAATGCTTTTGAATCAATTTCTAATCTGTGTACAAACTTTCATTCTCTAAGTAGCACAGTGAAGTAAATTTATTCTGGGAAACTGCTCCACAGACGTGCTTATTACAAATATCAGATTGATGTTGCTTGCTTGCTAAAAGTTGAGTGATCAGTAAGTTAATTCATGCAGTGTGAAAAATCCTACATTTGTATAAGGATCATGTCAAGCTAATCGTATGCACATTCATGTATGTCATAGTGATGTGGTTATATTGAATTATGTCAGCTTCGCGTCAGGACTCGTGTGAATTTTGCTTTATTTTGCCTTGTACTAATCTGCCATGTTTGGCACCTTGTTGTTCTTAAATTGAATGACTATACTACCAGTCTACTGACTGTGCTGATGTGTCAATAAAAAAGTAAAAAATACAGGCAGTGGATTGTTACCAATCTTTTCCATTGATGGAGAGAGAACCTCAGTCATATTTTATAAGTCAAATTCTTGGGGTTTATATTATGAATTCCCTGATCAGGAAACCTGGGTCTGTTTCCTAAACAGGGAACTCACAGCCTGTTTCCTAATCAGGGAACTAGGAGACTGTTTCCAAATCAGGGAACCCAACAATTGTTCCCTAAACAGGAAATATTTGCAAGTTCCCAAATCAGGGAACAAACTAGTAGGTTTCCTGATTTGGGAACTCATTCCCTGAATGGGACATAAGTTCCCCATTTTGGAGTTGGACCGGACTGTTCTACAAGCATCAGTTTATATATTCCCGTCGTCAAATTAGTAAATTTGTGCAATTTTTTACCTTTGCCGGGCGATTCAAACTCCAACGTTAGTGTCCATTCATCTAGGAACAGTTAGATTATGGCGGGCTTCGTTCTCAATTCTGATTGGTCAGTCGAGACAGCTGTTCAGTGCGTGACCTCTTTTGCCGGAGGCGTGTCTCGACTGACCAATCAGAATTGAGAACGAAGCCCGCCATAATCTAACTGTTCCTAGATGAATGGACACTAACGTTGGATTTTGAATCGCCCGGCAAAGGTAAAAAATTGCACAAATTTACTCATTGACGACGGGAATATATAAAGTGATACTTGTAGAATATGCTGATGTATTTTGTTTGGCGGTAAACCGTTTATTTCTCGATTCACCAAAAGTCCGTTTCTCACCTTGATGTTGATTTATATAAAGCATGGGGTTATATATAGAGACCCATATTTCGACACTTCACCCTAATACCACCGCCCACACCCCCCAAAACTCTTGTTTTGCGGGCCTGTGAGTAGATGTTGCCTGTCCTAATAAATATTAAATTGACGATGGTGGTATGTCGAACCACCCAGCCCAATTTGAAAATTGTTGATGGGATAGCTCATTTTTTATAAAAATGCTTAAATGCTTCAGCAATAATATCTATGTCACATTCAAATAACCTATGAGTAATACACAATAGGGGCAAGCACTCGACAAAATCTCGGACAATGTAGGACATTAGAACCTCGATCCGCACTGGTAGGAATCCATATTGGCATCCATATTGAAAGAATAATATCACGCGGAAACTCCGAACGGCGCATGCCAGCTGTATGACTTCCGTTACCATGGACACTGATGGAGATTAGCTCAAGAAGAAAAACCGAGAGAAATACCTCAAATTAGAAGAGATTCTTGCCGGGTAGAATCAAGGGAATGTCCATTTCATTTGGATATATATTTTATCTCCCGATAAGAGAGAAATACAAACGAGGACTATGTGAGGGGAAACACATCCTACAGCATGTGATGTGCCTCACGTGCGGCGGATCACGGTTTACAGCTGAGAGCTGTAAAATCCTTCCACCATTAATACGCGAGGTATTATGACTTTACGGAATAAGCCGAGCAGTCGCGAATGTAGGGGCAAGGTGTGTGCCGCTTTTATCGACCAATTATAGGCGTCAAATAAGACTTCCAATATTCAGTCGTCGTCCACAAAATATTGCCACGTCAATAATTAAAATACATGTTTAATTCCAACTATGCATGGAAGTTGAAAAATAGAAGAAAATGTGAGGTTGAAACCCCAAGGCGAAAGAGCGATGTTATCCTCCTGCATTCGACGTTTTAACCTATTGACAAATACCTGAAAATGCAGGAACGTGAGTGGGCGCATCCGACTCCCATAATGTTCTTGTGTATTAGAAGAAAAGCGAACCTGGTGATATCCACTTGTATCTGGTTTACCCAAACCGCTATTTCTGGACTCGATAGCTACTTCCGGTCGGCACTTTGTCTCTGTTCAGATGTTTCTCGCAGTGTGATAATCGATCTCCACGCAGAAGTTGTCCCATTGTTTCTATGGTTGATCTGCTGTCGATAGTTCCTGCCGGCAATATAAGGATTGTCCAGTGACCCCCCGTATAATCCTTGACACATGGTAATGAAGTAAACAGTGGCTTCCGCAATTCTGCAAGCTGGCATTATACAGGAAACATGTTCATGTCAAGACACTAACATTACGTTCATGTGGAACTCATTTCATGCTATTAAAAGTAGCTGCTAGCCATGCATTTTTTTCCATCATAAATATCGTCAACACACAGAAGATTCTTAGCTTGGCTGTAAATGTCTGTCTCCATCAGAGGAGTCCAACACTGCAACTAGGCAACAAAAACAACAACAACAACAGCAACATCTGCAAACATCAATTCAATTCATACTCGGCTGGTAGATGTAGCATTCTACATGTAGTCTGCCACAGGAAACCAAACAATTCCATTTGCACTTAGCAACAGTGAGTTGTAGATACAATCTTGAAACATCTTGGAGTTCAAAATATCGCATCTTACATCTAACAATGTAAACGTTCTTGAAATAAACGATGGAATACTCTGCACATTTGCACATCTGACCGGGTCCGTCAACACATTTTTGTAATACCTTCTAACATAATTGGCAAAATGGGCATTTCTCTGAACCAATATCGATCTGATTCAACTAAGATCCAAATATAACGAGTGCGATATTTAGGTCATATCTAGATCAGACTGGGCCAATACATCGCATTTTGTTCGTCAACTCCATATCTTGTATGCGCAAATCTGAGAAGAGGAATCCCCATCTTGAGGGGTATATTTTTCATCAGGTATAGGTATCTATATCTGGTATTCCAGTGTGTACCAACTGTACACACCTGACTTATATCTGTTCGCTTATGAATAGGACTGCATGCAGGCACTGTCACAAATCGTTCAATTCAAAGCACGTTCCTTTTCATTCACCAAACGCTATATAGACGATCTTCTCGCTGTGGATAATCGCTATATAAATGACGCAGTGAAGGATATATATCCATCTTCACTGGATTTGAAAGAAACTAAAGATAGCCTTAACGGCACATCATATTTACACTTATATCTCTATAAAAATAAGCGGGCCGTCTCTCTCGTCGACTTTATGACAACAGAGATGCTTACACTTTCGGCATTGTTAAATATCTGCTTTTGGACAGCAATATTCCAGTGGGACCTGCATATGGCGTATACATATCTGACCTAGCAGCATTTGCTAGATCCTGTGTTAAATGTGACAATTTTAATCAACGACACAAAACATTATTGCAGAAACGTATAAAGCAGGGCTATACCACAAAACGCATCCACTCAAAGTTTCTTAAATTTGGCGATACATATTGCATGCTGATAGCAAAATACGAGCGTAACGTGCAAGGTCTACGGCGTTGCGTTTCCTAACCTGTGTCTAATTCCGCTTAACCTGGGGCTAGGGGACGTATGAACCCATGTACTTCATGAGCCTCATTGTGTTCATGTGAACAGGCACAATCAAAGCGTGACTTAGATACATCGTTCTCTAGATAACGACGAATATCATATGGATTAAGAATACTGATCAGCGATACGGATTTGATATCTTTGGAACATCATGATGTCTTGTCGGTATCACCGAAAACTGTTTACCGCATCTCTCTAGCAGGATACCAGTCTATGTTTATGTATACTATGATTGTCTTTTTGAATTTGGTGCTAATGCTGTTATATGGAATATACTTTTGGATTATGGACGCGGATATTTTTTAATGGACGACAGCTGAATAATGACTCACGGCCTAGATGTTTGACCTTCAAATTAATGCGCTCAGTGGGAGGCCTAACACGCTCCGAAACGTACGTCTAACGGTCTGCTAACGTTCTCTTTGTTCTACGTAACGCGCTCGAACAATGGGCTGGTCGAGCAGCTGCCAGACGCGACAGCGGGGGTCGGTAACGTGCTCTTTGTTCAACCTAACGCCCTCGAAGAACTTGACATGCTGGTTACACTAACGTGCGCTTTGTTCGCCCTAACGCACTCGCGGGACGAATATGACCAGCCAAACCAATGAGACATACATCTACGTAAACTGGAAGATAGGGAATGATATAATTAGACATCTTCTTTTCAATGGCGATGACAAGCTAATAAATTTGATTGCATCGACACTAAAAATGATTGCCCCCGAACTAGAATTACTGGTAGTATCCGAAACAGCAAGATGTATCTCATAATGTCGGGTTTGTCCATATTCGTTCTGCGAGCGCGTGACGTTGGACAAAGAACACGTTAGTGTAATAGTCACAATTATCCTAGAGCGTTAGGTTGAACAAAGAGCACGTTAATAACGCATATGGCTTGTCAAAGTGAACTAAAAATAATGTCTCGGGTCACAATGTCTATTTCTATATGTTTTTCTTGAGAAAAATATGTCATACCGGAGTGGCAAGTAAGGGGAAAAATATGCTAGGTAGATTATTAGATAGTAGCCAGACATTATCCGATATTATTCCCTTTTATGCAGAGCTTATCAGCCACTCGGCCTGCTACTTACACGATGACAGTTTACCTTGGTATATTTTCTCAAACCTGATCGCCTCATGTATCTTACGCAGGTTTATGAATGATTTTGATCCTTCCTAAAATATGGTCCTGACAGATGGGTATGACCTAACAAGGCGATCAGAGTCATAACCAAACCCGTGTGTCGGATGTACTCAGATAATTTGTTTCTGATGATCAGGTAAAAGGATGCGGCCCTTATATAATGACAAGGTTTTCGCCATTTCATATTAATAGTAGCCACAGCTGTTCCTTACTTCCTCACTGGAGTTACGCAGTTACATGTAAACTGAGAGAAAAAAAGTGAAATTCGCCGAAGTTACGCACTTTCGCTCTCAAGAAAGAGATATCTATAGCTGGAGTTACGCATTTACAGTGAGCAAAAGATAAACGATCTGTCGAAGTTAGGCAGTTACGCTGAGAAGAAAAAAATCATCACTCGCCAATCTGTTTCCTGGAATTTGGGTTAGACTGATTGAATTTCATCGATATTCGGAAGTACATTTTGTTTGTCAACGAGAATCGATCCCACGGCCCTTCGAATATGTATGTATTGTTTGTAATGACTATGCTTTGTCATAACGTACTATGAGCCCAAAAACCAAAATACGGAACTGAAATATCGGGTAAAGAGATAAATTAATCGATGAAAGTGCATGGGCAAATGCATAGAAACGAAAAGAAAGAAACATTGGGCGGGGAGTGGGGTTAGGAGCGCACTCAGTTCTACCAGCAAATGAAAACTCGACCTTACTTAACATTATAAATCATTCATGTCATTGAACGCTGAAAAATAAAAGTATATATTTTCATTCACATATTTTAGTCTAATCATACTGCGTGCTATAGTTATATTAAGTTAGAATGATGGTGAAGGCAAGAATTCGTATTATCCACGTTTTTGCAAGGTACTGATTCAACTGAAGGAAATGGAATTGATTATAATAGTGCTAACCTGCTACCTGATGCTAAACCTGATAAGAAACGACAAAGAATTGTTTGATTCTTCTCGCACTATCTTTAATCCGACGGGGAAATACATAGACTGCTCGGAATCCAGGGCATTTCCCCCAGTGGACATTTCCCCCAGCGGACATTCCCAGCCAGGGACATTTCCCCCAGTGGGCATTTCCCCTAGTGGACATTTCCTCCAGTGGACATTTCCCCCACCCTATATTTTTAGGTTATTTTGAACACAATTTTGTTTATATTTTTTTGTATTTTGTATGAAAAGGATATATGGGTTTCCACATATGTTTTACGATAAACGCGTCAAATAGTATACATATACACAGTATATAGCAGTATTATACCGTCTCGTATCACATTTTTAAAACAATATATCACATATTTTTACAACAAATTTTATTCGAAAGCACATTATATATTATATAGCACATTTTTAAACAATATAATGGATCACATAGTGATAGCATATATTTTGACATTTTAAGAAAACATTATATCACACATGAGTAGTGCGACTAACGTCACAAGATCTAGGAAAGTAGGGCGAGGAAGATGACTTGGGGGTCCAAGCGTAATGTTATAGGTCACCTGAATAGGTCAAATTTTCATCAAAAGTAGTTCAGCTCAGAACTTGCTGGTAACAGTTCCCTAACGCACGTTCATGCTAAAAATCAAGGTTCTAATGTCAACGGTTCTCCTTATTTTGCCGACGAAAGGATTCGGATGGACTCACTCACTCACTCATTACCGGATAATTTGCAAATGAGATCCTACTTCGTAGGAATAGTGGTAAAATAAAAGATTTTTTCAACAATATTATTTTGTTCTATTTTTTATCTCAGTTTTCACTACAGTTCAGTTTTATGCTCATTAAATGGCTTCATGACACCGACCTACGAAGTTAATGTTACGCTATATACCATGAATACATCTTTTATATTGTTTTAAAATGTGCTATAAGACTGTATAATACTGATATATACTGTGTATATGTATAATATTCCTACGAAGTAGGCTACAGATCGCAAATTGTCCGGTAATGAGTGAGTGAGTCCATCCGAATCCTTTCGTCGGCAAAATAAGCAGAACCGTTGACATTAGAACCTTGATTTTTGGCATGAACGTGCATTAGGGCATTGTTACCAGCAAGTTCTGATCTGAAATAATTCTGATTAAAATTAGATTTATAATTAACACTTCAGTATATTGTTATATATATATGTAAACTGTAGCCTTTAACGTGTATCCTATTTAACATCCAAACATTTCATCATTGACCACACCAGCTAGGCTTCAAATTCAGGTCAAATTACCCACGGCTAAAAATACCCTGTCATTGATCCACATGCCACATGGCCCTATTACTGAGGTTAATCTTAACGTGCATCTGGGACAATTCCCCAACAGCATAGGCCTACTGCATATACCCTCAAACAATCAGCGCTGTTTCCATAACTTAAATTGCTAAACCATATCATTGAAATAATATAGCAGAAAACATTGATGTGAGTTATGATACGTACACTATGACCAAAGACATGTTCATAATGTCCTAATCGCATAGTTAGGACAATCATTACTTTGCATCAGAGAGTGTGTGACTTGGATTCAAGGGTTAAGACTTTGGAGGGAAATACAATTTTGACAGCAGAAATATTACCCCGCCATTTGCTGATTAGAGCGATAAAACAGGGTAGGCTAAATGGACCCTTTTCAATGCAGTATTTCTTGGCATGGATGTGAAAATATGAGGACATACTTTGGGGTTTTTTTTGTACCTCTTGAATATTGACTATATATCACACTTGGATATAATTTGAACAAAAAATTACATGTGTAAACAAAATATGTCTAAATTTCTCTTGTCATTTCAAATCTTGATCCATTTTGATTCCTTGATTAGGGGATACAGAATCACTGCCACGGAGTGTGCTGGTGTGTCACAGCAATGCAATTCCGATTCACACAACGAAGCTGAGATGGTTTAAGGTTTATCAATGAAGAAAATCACCGATCAACCGCCATAGAATATAATGTGAAACAAGAAAACCGGAATAGTACATTCATCAGATTGCCGATACCCAAAATGTGTTGTCTCATATATCTAGATAACAACGTGATGTAGAGACGCTATTTATTCGCCTTTGTACCGGTTATGCTCAGGAGAATGACATAGAATCATTATTATCTTGTGCAGAGAAGGTGTTGGTCTTGAGTTGAATTACCGTAAACTACATAAATGCTACCTTTCTACTATAGTACTATATATAAAAATTTGTTGTATTGTTGGGAAAATAATGCGATTCAAAAAGTTGTTTTGATCCTGGACAAGGGCACTGAAAACCATTAAAGAGATGTAAATGTATTTTCACACGTAAAGCTTGAAATCTACTGAACCTATATTATTCAATCTGTTTCCTTTAATTAAAAAATTGTAGAATTAAATCGGCGATCGTTATTTATTTTGGAATGAAGGCGCATTAGGAGACTGTTACCAACAAGTTCTGAGCTGACCTACTTTTGGTGAAAATTTCTGGTGATTTTTGATGAACATCACTGGCGATTCTGACTTGGGCGGTGCCCATCTTAATATATAGGCAGGATTTCAACTGGGGGTGGGGATTTCCAAGAGTTCAGTTCGCGAGTCCTAATGCCTACTGTACTTCGTAGGTCCTGTGACGCTAGTCACACTGCTCATGTCTTATCACTTTGTGACTCATTTATCGTAAAACATATGTGGAAATCCTTATATCCTTATAAGTATATAGAAGAAGAAAAACATGTGTTATTGCCAAATTATTTAAAAACCATGTTCAAAATAACCTAAAAATATAGGGTTGGGGAAATGTCCACTGGGAAAAATGTCCACTGGTGCAAATGGCCACTGCGAGAAATGTTCATGGGGGAAATGTCCGCTGGGGGAAATGTCCACTGGGGGAAATATCCGTACACCGACTGCTCTGAGATATCTTTATCTTTGCTGAAGTTTGAAGGAGATTAGACTTAGAGATTAGCTCTGTGAATGTTCCATCGTAAATTTAGCTCATTGCATTGAGTTCACTTGGAACATCAACTAAATCTGATTTATATACTACATGTATGCCTGAATATCGTTTTTATATTTCAAAGTCCAGTATTTCTTAAACTGCGTGGAATATCTACATAGGATAAACAGAATATTACTGAGAATCATGAGCAAATTTTTCCTCTCTTGAAAGTGACCCCAGATCATTTGGATCCTAATCAGGTACTAAATATAAAATTTTTACCGTTACCGTTTTCTATTGCCCTAATAATGACAGAAAGTGACTAAAATCAGCGAAAACAGCGTGAATGTCGAGCTGGATATGTTAAAACGAAGCCCGACAGTCAAGTACAGTGGCAGAAACAATAATAGGATTCGACATTATCCCCCAACGACAGTTTCCCCAGCCACAGTTTCCCCATCTTCACAAGTCCAGGTAAATCCTAAATCCTCGCAGAGGGTTTACCTGGACATTTTGGTGATTCGAATGAGTTCTTGAGTCGATGCCTCTATTATACAAGCTCGTACATTTCATCTCCCGCGCTTGTTTTGAATTAGCATGTCGGTATCCCCAGCCTGCGGTTTTTGCTTTGACTTCCGATGTCGATTTCCGCTTGACATCAAAGCAGTTTCGCCCGCTATGAAATTGAAACCTGTCACATATCATACCTCGCAGCGGATTGGCCTAATCAATCAGCTTAGCGCGTTCACTGATTGGGTCAATTCAGGGGAAACCCCTTCATCTATTTATATCCAGAACTCCTATGGGTAACTAACCAAGCCAGTGTATCGATCCCAATAGATCGATCGATAAACTGGCGCGCGAGGATGCAGTTTCCCCAACGACGTTTTCCCCACCCTAATATTACGTGCTGTAATAATTCGATTTGCCGACAATCACAGTCGCGGTCATTCCCCCACATTGATTTTTTTTTTTTTGAGTTTGCACGTTGAAGAGTTCCAAGAGAGAAATCTATTTTTAACATAAAGCGCACGGAATTAATTTATTTTTTCTTTAATAATGTTTTTCCGTCGCCAGAAATATTGGTGGGAGAAATGGTTAACAATCTTAATAATCAGTGTTATAATCGATCACAACTACTTTCCAAGAAAGTGATGTCTTCGGAGAAGCCGAAATACTTTGCTTTCATTTTCTGTTGGAGCTTATAAATCTTGCGTTTAGGCGACAGATCAGTCATTTTTGTTAGTTTACCAGCGCATTTATTGCAACTAGATTGTCCGATGTTTTATATTAAGAAACATGTATATCCGCCCAGCTGTATGGTCATTGTACCCCATACTATGTATCGCATCGGGGGTATGGTTTCTTAAGTCAGAGGAAGTAATGACATTATGACATTATAGGGAATTGTCGAAATACTATGGGACTTTTGATATGGAAATATTGCTATATTACAATACGCATTAGCTTATGAGGATCATCACTTCTCAGAAACGAGTAAATACCACAGGAAATACCTCGTACCGGTACATCAGTAAGATTTACCGCCTGTCAAGCTATAAATGGGGAGTTTATGGAGCAAGAACATGAGAGGAGGCTACACCAAATTGTCATGGAGTGAAACAATATATACAAATAAAAAAGTGTAAGAAAAAATAAAAATAAAACAAAGATGAGCACGTGGATGGCCGACTGATAGGAATGAATCACGAAAATAAGTCGGCAGACTCTTGGTGCATATTATTTTGGCATTGCTTATGCATTGCATCGATCAAGGCTCAACTTTAATAGTTATTTTACGCTGCAATATGGCCTGTGCAAACCATATTTGTTTCAGCGCACCTCATAGCCATTCTACAGCCAAGAGAGGTTGAAATATACTCCTACTATGAAGGAAGTTATTTGGATACCAGAATTTTTGTTTTAACTGACGAAGCCCAGAATAACAGCACGAATGAAAATCATAGCAGTTAAGTACTAGTATATGAATGTTCTTCACTGGTTTTATTCAGCTAGTAACTACTTCTTGTTCCTTCCTGGAGCAGACAAAAGTTCATTTTTCGAGCATTTTGTTTTACATCAATAGTTATTAGATTATTATCCAATAAAAATACTATTCAGTGACTCTTCGATTTTCCGCTGGTGAGTCATTTGTAATACATTCACAACGAGTCTTGACCGGTTGACCTCTTTTCGTGGATTAGATTTAAATCATTCGAGGATTCACCCTGACTGTCGGATAATCACGGGCGAAATATACACTCACCAAATTAGGCAAAACATTCGTGCAGTGTTGGACGATCTACGCCCTCTCCAGCATAAACAACTCAACAAAGACTCTTTGCTTAAATGACATATATCGAGTTTCAGGAATACCAGACAGCTTGTGTAGTTTAATATCATCTAGGGCAAATTGTTGTGTCATTCTCCGTTCCGATAATAGTTTTCGGTGGAGATCACTGTAGTTTGGGCTTTTTTCTTTAGCATGTATAAATTCTCGATCAGGTACCGTTTGGAGTCCCTGTCAGACACGGCCCCAAACTTAGAACCTTTTTATATTTCATATGTTAAAATAAATCTATTTATCTCGGGAATATTTTCAGGCCAAAACATTGAACTGTCAAAAAAGCACACATTTGACTAACTGACCTGCATTCAGCAACAACAACAACGCCGACATGTGGGCTGATTTTCGACAAAATACACCACATTCTCCTGACGGCTGAAGCATCCTATACGTGAATGAGATGGCGATTGTTGTATTTGCTGTCATCTGTCAGTGTTACAAAAATGCCACCTAAATGATAACCTCGCTCAAATGTGCATGATTCATCACCAATTCTCCACTAAATATCATAATTTCTTTCATAATTCATTTATTCTCAGTCTGCATTTATATCAATACAATCTCAAAAATGCCATTTTCAATTTTACAATGAAGTTCAAGGTGAAATTCCACTCTGTGACCTCCACAACATTGGGATCCTCTCCCATTACTTTGTACGAACCGTATAGGACAGAACAGTTTTCTTGGAATATCTCTTAATATATGACGTGAAAATCAGGAAATTCTGAACAGCTTGGTGTACCTGGCAATCAAAATCCGTTAAAATCTCACCAAAATATCCAGCATTCCCTATGGACATCATGTCATGGATTTTCACCATTCAGCACTGAGCAGTACTCATTTAGGAATTACATCATCTTAACATGTAATCATGTATTCATGAAAACATGTAATTCAAGTATATGTTACAGGGAAAACGGGCCAGCATCTAACCTTGAACAAAATTGCAAACATGTGATGGTTGCTTGATAAAATGTTGGGGGAGACCGATTATCCTGAAATGCTGTGGCCAAAGCAGCTATGGTTGGTCAAAATAATAAAATGAATTGACACAATTTTTCTTGCTGGTTTTCTGTGCACCTGCAAGATATTCAAATTAACCCCAGTTTCCCCATGTGCATAAGGGTAGAATGTACTGTAATTTTTTGGAGAATTGCTGTGAAAAGACACATGAAATTCCACTCTGTGACCTCTACAACTTTGGGATTCTCCCTTGTTTTTTTCGTACGAAACTGTGAACACCAACTTTTGTAACTTCATTTTCTATAATAGACGTTAATAATCGTCGTCTGTGTGGTTTGACTTGTCCACTCTAGCATTTGGTAGGCTGTAACAGTGCAATGATTTTCTGAGTAAGACTCAGTATCTATCAATTAACAACGTGTGGCACTGAGTACATACAGCAATAAATATATGAATTTCTCAGTTGCTAGTACCCGATGAAAAGAATTAATCATTTTTTTTTACGGTGATCAAGTTAAAAATAAACAAGACTTGTGAAGAAAGAAAGCCGTCAAAGCTTCGCAATTTTGCCAGTAAGACAACCTTATATCCCCATTAGACATGCATTTATACGCTTCAAAATTAACATTATATCTGGTTGACCACGAGTTAATTTATTTATATTACATCACCTCAAATCGTAGATCTTTTTGAATGACATTCACGTATAAGCTGATCCTGTGTCGGCCCAGGACACAGACATTTGATTTCGAATATTAGAAGACAAAATAGTACCATTGAAATCTAACAGCATGTAAGTTGGTTTATTGAAATGAGTTTCCCTTGGTACCCGTACGTAGATAACGGAATCTTTCCTACCATTCGACTCTGGTGTTCAGTATATCAGAATTGGGATATCTGCATTCCATAACCAATTAGGCGAATATCGGTGGATATATATATAAAATCTGATATATGATAGAAACCGATGTGCAGAGCTGGATCTTTAGTTGTTCATTATTCTACGCTAAGATGACCCTTGTGTATGAGCAAAAAACCCCTCACCGACAGTTAGCAACAACAGCCTATCGGTACAATATTATATGACTTATTGTTTTCTGTTTGCAACGTGTATTCTATTGCTGTCTTAATGGAAATTGAACTATGTATATGACACTATTCAGTTTAGAAAACGAAACAATGCTATTCTGAAATGAATGTTGAAATTCCCTCCCCTTTATCCAATCTATCCGCTTTAGGCGTCAACGCTCCCGTTATATTTGGTTGACCAGAATACTACACTTATGTGACATCACGCGTACGCTGGTCCCATGCCGACATCTATGATAGTGTTTAGTATATTGGAATAACGCTATACGCATTCCTTAAACCAATTGGCAAATATCGGTATATATGTGTATAATAAGTTTCGTGATAGAGAAAAATAAGCAGAACTGAAGATGGCTCTTCTGTACAAACTAAAATCTTCTCACCGACAGTTAGGAGAAACTACTTATTATAAGTAAATAGTATATGATGTATTCTGTTCAGGTTGCTAGGCTATTGCTACAATGTACCTCTGTGGCAATTGATCTATTTCTATAAAACAATTCAGATTGATCAACAAAACCATGCCACTATTTCCTGTAGCCAATACTGCGTTTTCTTATGAAACACAACCAATTATGAGCACGGCAGAATGCAGGCACTAACGAGGTCTGCATCTTCAGCCGTTCCCCGATGCATATTGCGCGGTCCCTGATGTCTCGCACACCACATGCATGTTCAAAACAAGATGCACTCCGCAATTTACTTTTTGTACATGTGTAGTATTTATTGATGTGGTTCGAAACATTTGTTCATCTTATAAACTGGAAGTGTATCGTGCAAACGCTCAAACTTTTCCATATAATCCAGTCTCACGAAATTGCACACCGACCAATCAAACAAACGCATTGAGATGAAATGCAGGGGTAAACCAATTTAGCTTATTACATCCGTTACTAACTGTTGGGGGTTAGATGTCTGATCGGATTTAAATTGGTGGTAAACGATGTATGTAGCGTATCAAAATATTGATTCTCAGCAATGCCTAATTTGAGACCAATTTCCAATATTTTTACCCAATTACCTGCAGCTCGCTCCAAGAACACTAGCATTATTTCCGTATGTTGCTAAACAGTAAACGTATTTAACCAGTGGGTTAGATTTTCAGAAAGTGGCCAGACAAAAAGCAACTAAACAAGACTTCAGAAATTACAAACTCAACTCTCCAAGTTATTTTGCACGAACTCCCCAACAACATTCTGAACTAAGCCGAACCAATATCCCGGACCAGAACGGACCGATTCCTGATCATAGATGTCAGCTCTCTGAAATACAGTTACCAGTTGGTGAGAGAAAGATCAACGACATCATCGCGTCTCCGGTGATGCTCCGGTGATTCAGAATCACTGGTTCATCGATAATGTTTCACATTATCACCAAGTGAATCCTATCGATAGAGGCTAACTGCTTCCATTAGTTGGGCATTGTTGGAAACACTAGTCGCTCGAGGACTATGTAGCAACCATTATGCGGTCCCGAATGCTTCCATGTTTACTCATTTCTTGATAATGGGATGTTTTTACGTAACTGTATGCGATATTGTATACTCTTTTCCCTCTAAGTAATTACTGGTCTTCTGCTATTTCGTTTCTGCAATCATCATGTGCACTCGTCTATCCTCGTTAATTTAACAGAGTACCCCATAAACTACGATATTCCATGTCTCAGTCCCAGTTAAACCTACCTGGCCTGGGGGGGGGCACTTTCCGCCCCCCTCCCCCCCTGTTGGTTTTTTGCTCGTATCTCTGGAACGGCAAAAAATTGAGAGCTGAAACTCCGTGACTTTTCCGATTATCATATTGGGGTCATGTTGAGCCTATTTGCATGCCCCCCCCCCCCCGAGCAGAGGATCTTGGGTAAATTCAAAATGGCGGTCATCGGGGGTACCAGAAAAGTGATGTTTTCGCCATATTTCTTAAAAAATTACACAAAAAATCAGCATGTTGATTCAACGCGATTGTATGCATTTTACTGAAACCATATGCCTTAGCATCACCAAAAAACACCCCCTGATTTCCCCCCTCCCTCCCTTCCCCCATTAACCCTATCAGTCCTGGGGGAGTGGGGGGGTGGCCAAAATGACCCACCTACCAAACTTTCTGCTATATCTCCGGAACGCCAAAAAAATGGAGAGCTGAAACTTCGTGAAGTTATAGGTCATCATATTGGGGTCATTTTGAGCCTATTTGCATAAACACATAAGCCGAGGATCATGGGTAAATCAAAATGGCGGCCTGTGGGGTACCAGAAAAAATGTTGTTTTCGTCATATTTCTTCAAATGTTTTGCTTTTCTCTATAGAAAAGTGGGTAAAACTTATTTTATTTCATATCAAATTAGTATTTACTAATTTATCATGCAGTTTTTGCGAAAAAAAACAAAAATAAAAAAACTCGAAGATTTTGACCAAAAATCGTTCAAAAATGGTCTTTTTGAAAATGACGGCACAGTGACGTCAGCATGGCGGCCATCTTGGATTGTTTTTACATTTTCTTGTAGAGCTTGACCCAAAGATATAATGGGGTAAGTTTCAGCCCTCTAGTCTTAGCGATAGTTAAAATATTTAGGGGGGGCACTTTCCGCCCCCCCCCCCAGGCTGCGGTACACCCCAAATCGCCCAGACCAGATAGGATTAATGTTCGTGAGATAGGCGTGAGATAGGGTGAATCTTGTAAATGTCCACAAGTATGTTCACTTTTCTCAAACTTGCCATAATCTGTTTTGATGTTTCCATTTAACCGTGTCACATATTACATCATGCTGCATTGCGATTTCTGTATTTTATATTGTGGTTGCAGTATAGCCACCCGGCACGAACGACTCTTTTGCTGAGGTAACTGCATAGAAACAGATCATCGGGTATCAACTGATCCTTTCCCACGATGGGTATTTTTACGTTTTTTAACATTTATTGTCGATAAGTTATACATTTAATTCAACTCGCTGAAAACCTAGCCCAATAAACGCTAGCTTGTACAATGTAGCTCGCCTCTCCAATGACTTCATCATTGGTTGTCTTACAAGAAAAGACTATTTTATTGAGCAATTCGACTTGTTTTGAAACAGGCATGTTATTCGTCCATTGCATAATACAAGGTCTTGTGTAATTTGGAACCAATTTACGGAATTCCTAACTCATCAAATCCCATGATCTGGATACAGAATTCATGAATACTAGAGGATGATATGCTGCATTCCAGTACACACCGCGACAAGAAAATCCGCCTTAAAGAATAGCTCGACATCACTGGTCATAAAACATTCTACACGATTATTTCAACCATTAGTAGTCCATCTACTAGACTTCAGACAGCACTCAGACATTCAGAAAATTCACCAGCTACCGTGTGCATCGAAAGAATGCCTTTATATTGGTCGTTTCAATACAACCGTAAAACTCCAGCTAATGACTCATGGACAGAGCCTGAATCCGGGCTGCATTTGCCAGTCACTCTTATTCAATATAAATGCAATCCGCGGGGTTCGCTCTTCATGGAATCTTAATGTGTATTAGTCTACAAGAACCTAACCCATAGTTCGTGTTTCCTGTAAACGGCCCACACTAGGCGTAGGAATTATCGAACAGCAAACTGAATGAGGCACAGACAAAGACGTGCACTATTTATATAAGCACACAGCCGTGATACCAAATCATATTGTGCGCAAACGTTTGAAATGTTGAGCACAGATACAACAGTTAACAATTATTCATAAACCACTATTATCGCCCAAAGAACGAAAGATTCCACATTCCGCTTCATAGATGAATGGGTTCAATTGATATTTCTTGGTTACACGAATTACAGCAGTACTCACTGTACAAACATGGCCTTTAGTGAAGTAAAATTAAACCATCTTTGACCATGATCCATGATCACCTGGTGTGCGTAATTAACGCTGTTTCTGTCGAAAAAAATACGTCCGAGTAAAATATTTTGGACAAATCCTCAAACATTCGTTGTCTGTCGTCCTTTACTCTCGCAAACATTTAGACATTCGGTTAATTCACCAGATACCGTGTTCTCTGACAGACTTCGCTCATACTGATCGCCCAACGACTGAATACGACTGCATATCTTCAGCTAATGGATCTTAGACGGACATCCGAAGACAGACACACTAAATTCCTCCCGGTTTATTTTTCTCGCAATCTTCTTGTCAGTGTACCAGAGGCACAAAGACGTTCGAGTAACGGACGATTCGTGTTTTCTGTGAAATGTTTAGAGAAGCAATGATGTAACAAGTAAAATATGACGCTGAATGAAAGGAATAATGAAATGACAAACATGCAACTGTCAAGGAATATTGAAGGGCAAATCTCGAGAGAATGCTTCTTTTTGGCATTTCGTGTATCCAACGAGAAAATGAAATAAAAATCTATATAAATGCAAATTCAAAAAGACAATCATAGTATACATAAACATAGGCTAGTTTCCTGCAAGATAGAAGCGGCCAACAGTCTTCAATGATGGCGGCAAGACATCAGGATTTTCCAGAACTACCAAAGCCGTATCGTTAATCAGTTTTCTTAATTCATATGATATTCGTGTAAAGTCGTCATCCAGAGAACGATGTATCTCAGTCACTCTTTGATTGTGTCGGTTCATATGAACATCATGATGATCTTGAAGAACATTGGTTCATACGGCACCACGCCTCGAAACGTAACGCCATAAATCTTGCATGATACGCTCGTATTTTACAAGTATCGTCAAATTTGAGAAACTTTGAGTGTAGGGGCTCGGTGATATAGCCTTGTTTTATAAGTTTCGGCAATAATTTTCTGTGACATAGATTAAAATCGTCACATTTAACACAGGATCTAGCAAATGGTACTAGGCGAGATACGTATACGCCATATGGATGTCTCACTGGAATATTGCTGTCCAGAAAGGGATAGTTTACAATGTCGGAATTGTCCGTTAGTAGGCGTTTTAGCCTTGGGAGACATAAGTCCATTCGATGTGTCACCCTTGTGGCAACAATCACATTGCGACGGTGTGTAACAATGGGATGTAACGACAGCATCATGCCATTAACAAATAACATCACACTCTATAGAGTATCGACACTGACGTTACAATAGTAAATGTAACCTGTCATAATACAGCATATTACATTGACGATGGTGGTGTGTCATGCCACCCAGCCCAATTTGGAGATAATTTGTCTCTGATGGGATAGGTCATTGCTTATAGAAATGCGTAAATGATTCAGCAATAATATCCATGTCACATTCAAATAACATATGGGTAAAACAATAGGGGAAAGTTGTATGCCGCTTTTTGGCGACCAATTATAGGCGTAACACCAGACATTCAATATTCAGTTGTCAGTCAGTGCTCAGATGTTTCTCGCAGTGTGACAATCGATCACGTCAATGATTAAAATACCTTTTCATAAGACAGCACCAATTCGATATGCAGGGAAGTTGAAAAAGGCCAAAATGCGAGGTTGAAACCGCAAAGCGAAAGATCGAGGTTATCCTCATACTTTGGAAAATAGCCGAAAATGCGGGAACGTTATTGGACGCATCCTAATCTCATACTGTTCTTGTGTATTTGGGGAAAAGCGAACCTTGTGATCTGCATTCGTGTCTGGTTTACCCAAACCGTTATTACCCGACTCTAGAGCTACATATGGTCGATACTTTGTCTCTGCTCAGGTGTTTCTCGCAGCATGACAACGATCTCCACACAGTTTACCCCTTGTTTCTATATTCAGCTGCTGTCGATTGTACCTGACGGCAATATAACGATTGCCCAGTGACCCCCGTATAATCCTTGACACAAGGTAACGAAGTAAAATCTGCAGGCTGGCATTAACGCACGAAAGACGTTCATGTCAAGACACTAACATGACGTTGATGTCGAAACATATCTTATGCTATGAAAAGTAGCTGCTAGCACTGAAATTTTTTTTGACCATAATATCTTCAAGACGCTGAGGCGTCTTCCACTTGGATATAAATATGCTCCTCCATCAAGAGAGCTCAACACTGCAATTGGGCAAAAAAACAACAACTCCAAACATCAATTCAATTCACACGCCGCTTTTAGATGTAACGTTCTTATCTGTCACAGGAAACTTACAAGTTAGATTTGCACTGAACATAAGTGAGTTATATATCTTGAAATCTTGGAGTAGAGGCGCTGATTTGGAATTCAGAACCCTTCGGCAATTGAAATATATTGGATTCCAAAATCTTGCATTTTAAATCTAACAATCTAAGAGTTTTTGAAATAGATAATGGATTACTCTGTACATTTGTACATCTGACCAGTCCGTCGACACATTTTTGTGATACCTGCTAACATACATGTAATTGGCAAAATGGGCATTTCTCTGAACCAATATCGGTCTGATTTAACTAAGATCCAAATACAACGATTGTGATATTTAGGTCATATCTAGATCAGACTGAGCCAATACGGCGCATTTATATAAAACAATCAAATCTGATGCCATTTTCTCGTAAACACCATATCTTGTATATGACAATCTGAGAAGTGGAATCTCCATCTTGAGGGGTACCTATTTCATCAGATGGTTTGGTGATCCCATTTTGATCCGTTTTCTTGTGTAGAGTTTCATCGAAAATCCTTGAGGGAATGTCTCGAACTTAAATGAGATAGACACGTTGTGTAACCGATGGTTCACAACATTTGCTATAACCGTCCGATATCTGCCTCACGGCGACTTGATAATGAACAAATGGAAGGATAACCAAACGCAGCTAATGGGAATCATATAGTCCTCGGGCAATGGGAGAAGCCATATAATGAACTAGTAAATGGATGCTGATATCTTTAGCCACAGGGAATCATGTACAGCAACAAATGAGGTCTTAGTTTGTTGCCGTCGAGCGTCAGAAACTTTATCCTTTTATGTCGAAGGTTCAGACCTCCAAAGACGGTTAAATTGACATACATCACATAATCAAGTTTCAGAAATACCAGACAGCTTGTATAACTTAACATCATTCGGGGCAAATTTGTTTGTTATTACTCGGTGGAATACACTGTAGTTGGGGCTTTTTTTATCATGTTTTAATTCTTGACTTGTTGGGGTGGACTGTACTGTAGTTTCTCCGAGACTTCGTGTGAAAAGGCCAGCGTTTGTTGTTCCTATGTATCTCTGGAATATTTTCAGGCCAAAACATTTGACTGTCGGAAAAAAACAACATTTGATTAACTAATCTGCATTCAGCAACAACAACAACGCCGACATATGGGCTGATTTTCGACAAAATACGCCAACTTCTTCTGCAAATGAGATGTTTATATTCTTTGCCAAGTGACTCCACGAGCTTCCAAAAAAGTAGACATGTGAAAATCGTACCACCATTTGTTGTCTCGCTTTTTGTATTTCCCGTCAACTGTCAGTGTGACAAAAATGGTGCCACGTCTTTCTCATGTGCATGACCAATTCTCCACCAAATTTAAAAATTTTGTTCTAAATTCATTTATATCAATAAACTCTCAAAAAATGGCATTTTCAATTTCACAATGAAGTTCAAGGTGGAATTCCACTCTGTGACCTCTACAACATTGGCATTTTCCACATTTTTTTGTACGAAACTCTGCACGCCAACCTTATATGGCAGAACAGTGTTCTTAAAATATCTCTTAATCTATTATAAGAATAAAACAGGAAATTTTGAACAGTTTGGTGTATCTGACATCAAAATCCGTTAAAATCTTACCGAAATATTGAGTATTCCCTATAGACAACATATCATGGGATTTCACCAATCAGCACTGAACAGTACTCATTTAGGAATAGCATCATTTAACATGTAAATCATATATTCATGAAAACATGTATTTCGATTACCAGTTGCAGAGCAAACGTACCAGCATCTAAATATAGAGAATAATCCATCTTCTGGATTGCATGCATGTAATGATGGTTGGATCACATGTTGGGGGGAGACCGATTATATTGAAATACTGTGGTCGGAGCAGCTATTGCTGGTCAAAATAATCAAATGAACTGACAAAATTATTCTTGTTGGTTTTCTGCACCTCTATGATATTCAAATTAACCTGTTTCCCCATGTGCATCAGGGTGGAATATACTGTAATTTCTTGGAGAATTCCTGTGAAAAGGCACCGGAAATCTCACTCTGTCATCTTTACTACTTTGGGATTCTCCCTCGTTCTTTGTACGAAACTGTGAACGCCAACCTTGTTAACTTCATTTTCCATAATAGTTTGACGTAAATAATCGTCGCCTGTGTGATTTGACTTATCCGCTCTAGGAGCAGGTAAGCTGTAAGTGCGCAAAGATTTTCTGAGTAAGACTCAGTTACCTATCAATTTAACAACGTGTGGCACTGAGTACATACAGCAATAAATGTATGAATTTCTCAGTTGCTAGTAACTGATGAAATGAATTAATCAAATCTGTTGATCAAATTAAATAAAGCCACGTCTTGTGAAGGAGGGAAACATTCAAAGGCTTCACAATTTTGCCAGTAAGACAACCTTATATCCCCACTGGAAGTCCACTTATACGCTTCAAAATCAACATTATATCTGGTTGACCATAAGCTATTCTGACATCACCTCAAATCGTAGATCGTTCTGAATGACATGTGTTATTGTGTTTCGCTCATGTGCGCTTATAGGTGGCGCCTCTTGACGGCAAAATCTAAATTTGGTGATTATGTGGTTATCATGTAAGCATGCTTGCAAACATATAACAAAGAATCTCCACTATCCACATACCAGTTAATGCCTCAAGAGTGCTGTTCCAGAAAAAAGTACATGGGGGACAGAAGGCACTTTATATATGTACGTATGGGTCCTGGGGTAAAAGAGTTAACCCTACCTGGCCTGGAGGGAAGCGCAATCCGCCAGCTCTGTTGTTTTTTTTTTGTCCTATCTCCGGAACGACAAACAATTGAGAGCTGAAGGTCCGTGACTTTTTAGACTATCATATTGGGGTCATTTTGAGCCTATTGGCATGACCCCGAGCAGAGGATCATGGGTAAATTCAAAATGACGGCCATGTGGGGTACCAGAAAAGTGATGTTTTCGTCATATTTCTTCAAAAAATTTACTTTTCTGTATGGAAAAGTAGGTCAAATCTATTTTATTTCATATCAGATTATTATTTACTAATTTATTATGCAGTTTCTGGGACGAAAAAGCAAAAATAAAAAAAATCGAAAATTCTGACCGAAAAATCGTCCAAAATGCTCCTTTTGAAAATGACGTCACAGTGACGTCATCATGGCGACAATCTAAGATTTTTTTACATTTTCTTGTATAGCTTGACCCCAAGATATAGTGTGGTAAGTTTCAGCCCTCTAGCCTTAGCGATAGCGAAAATATATAGGGGGCACTTCCCCCCCCCCCCAGGCTGCGGTACTCCCCAAATCGCCCAGGCCAGATAGGGTCAAATAATTATATGGGCGGCTGCCTGTTGGATGAACTGAGTTATGTGGGTTGTCGGGTATGGAAAGGAAAATACAATTCTGTTGGTGGTGTTGGTGGGGGTTCTTGATTTTATAAAATAATAAAAGTTGTAAAATAAGTCTTGATAGCGAGTTCTGTCACCAAATACCTTTTGTAAATGAAGTTTTTTTGATGGGTTGCAATGAAAATTGCACGGTAGAGAAGACGTTTATCAGAATTCACCCTTGGGAAAGATTTTTTCTGTTGTATGGATGCAGATTATGTGCATGCTAAAAATATAGTTATGCATATGCACAGGAAAATGTCTGAATCAGGGAAATTCTCAAGCAACACTCAACTTTTGAGATGGTGAAAACAGTGAAACTCTTCATATATGAAGTGACAAATAGTTATCTCACGTGACCTAAGGTAGGACCAGTCTGCCTAGGAAAACTTTCCCGTTGTTCATAATTATGAAACTTTTTGTTAAATTAAGTTTATAAACTAAGACTGGTCCAAATCCAGTACATTTTCGTCACAGAATTGAAACCAGTGACATTCTGACCCTACCAAAACCTATGTTGTTTACGGTAGTCTCGCTAATAAATCGCATACAAATTTTTGATATTAAATCAGAAAATCACACAGAATGGGCTACAAATATATGGAAATTTTAATTTAGCCACAGAGTTTGGCACACAACCTACCAATTTAACAGGAGATGATGGTCAATTGTCCAATCAATTCCTCTCAATGAAGGTTGGAATCTAAATTTTTGTTTGTGAATTATTTGAGCGATTACCGTATTTATTTACATGGCTTGTTACGTTGAAGGTACGCTGTATATCTAAATTGGAGGGTAGTTGATTACATATTATATTCAATACTATGAGTGGTAGAGGTTAAATTATATTTAGTTACAAGGGTGGTGGGGACAAAAAAGTGTCTTCTGTCCCCCTCCGCCATATACTTTTTTTCTGAAACAGCTCTGGGTCAAACAGTAACTCTCATTATGTATGCCAAGAACAGTGGCGTCTGAAGATGATTCAACATTGGTGGGGGGGGGGAGGATGTCCCAAATACCATCGTAGTAATAAGCACCAAAGTCGCGTCACGCTAGGAAGGGCCGGGTTCATCCCCCCCCCCCCCCACGCTCCACCCCGAAAATTCTAGAGTCTTTTTGCCTCGATCTGGAACATTTTCAGAGGTTTCTTTCAAATACTTATTGAACCACTTTTGTATTTATAAAATGCATCTTGAGAGACACATTTGTGGAAAGACAAATTATCGATGATTAAACAGAATAAATATTGTAGTTTCAGCTTGAAATAGTGCTATGCTGACAGTAGTTACATAATTTCCGTGCTTCACAGCGTGGAAACTACATTACAGCAGCAATCAATGTTCAGTCGATCTCAAAACCTGGGGAGGTGGAAAGATCCTTCCGTTTTCCTCGCCTATGAGGTAGCAGTTGCCGCCCACATTTATTTTCCCTGAGACCAATAACACTCTCAAAACTATCGCTTCTTCTTTAGAAATGCGGAAATTATCGAAATACGATAAAATATACAATACGACAATATAATTCCAAAGTCATATATAACTAAGCTATGAATGGTTATATTCTGATCAATGAAATATGCTCATATTCAGTATGATTTCAAATTGCCTACTATTTGTGTTGCGCATAATTAATACATCGTTATTTTCACGTAGAACTACTGCGCATGTTTTATTTCAACTTCTGTTGATGTTTTTGTGCGGCAGATAGCAACCAGCGACTTGGCCGGCGGAATCGTACATTGAACATCAAAGGGACAGGCCGTGATATTGGCAGCATGCTAGGATACCTTATGGTGATTAATAAGTAGATGTATTTATATCTAATTGATGGGATAACTCTGAAGTTCGATTGTAAATGATAGCAGTAATTGTTGAAAATTGGAATAGGCCTTTACTAAATCATTATGGGAGTAAAGTGAAATATGTTCAGGTACGTGATCATATTGTTTGATTCGCCACATCTGTGACATGCGAGTGGCTTTCACCGCTGTCATAGTTTCGCATCAGAACCCAGTTGCAGTATTACTCGCGCAACATCGTTTGCGCAGCTTTCTTTGGGCATATCCCGGTTTACATGTACACTTTATATTTTGTGCGTGTATTTTATATTTACGTCAAATTTATACAGTTAACGCCTTAATGTCCTATCGTTATTTATTTTCAAAACATATTTATATATATTTTTAAAAAAATAACTTTATATATAGGCCCTATTTATATCGTTTTATATATATTTACAAACTGTTTTTGTAAATATATATATATTTTAAACTAAACTATATTTGCCAAAAGTCACTTTATATTTTGGTTTTAACTATATATTTGTGTTTGACAATATTGTCACAAACGGCGACTTATATTTGGGGGTAGAATCAAGGGAATATCTATTTCATTTGGATGTACATGTATATCTTATCTCCTGATAAGGGAGAAATACAACGAGGACTATGTGAGCGGAAACACATCTTATAGCATGTGGTGAGCCTCACGTACGGCGGATCACGGTTTAAAGCTAAGAGCTGTAAAATCCTTACACCATTAATGCGCGAGGTACTAGGAGTTCGACGGAATAAGTCGAGCAGTCGCGAATGGAATCACAGTATTGGCATAACAGAATAAACTTTTAAATTTTCTGTGAATCTGGCTTTTTGAATTTTGCATGGCCACCGGACCACTAACATATACAGTTAAATTGCTTTTCAATAAATGTATGCTATAGGGGTGTGTAAGATTATGTCAGGAATAGTTACAACAAAATGTTATGTCAAAACAAATTAAACTGTTTTATTTACATGCAAATATGGTTGCCATTAACCCTACCATTGTGCCCACCCCTAGCAAACTTTCTCCCTATCTCCTGGACGAAAAACAACTGAAAATTGACCCACTTTTTAGTTTATCATATTGGGGTCATTTTGAGCCTATTTGAATAACACCCCCCCCCCCCCTCCCCGGTGTAGAGGATTATTGATAAATTCAAGATGACGACCATGTGAGACTTGTGAAAAGTGATGTTTTCGTCATTTTTCCTGCAAAATTCCTACTTTTCTCTGAGGAAAATTGAGCAAGATCTATTTTGTTTCACATCAGACTATTTACCATGCAGTTTTTGCAAAGAAAACACATAAATAAATAAAAATCGAAAAATCTGACTGAAAAATTGACCAAAAAATGTTTTGTTGTAGATGACGTAACTGTAACGTCATCAAAGCAGCCACCTTGAATTTTTTAGCATTTTCAGGTATAAACTGACCCAGGGGTATAGTGTGGTAAGTTTCAGCTCCCTATCTCAAGGGGAAAGAAAAATATTAAGTTGGGACGGGGGGAATGGACACAGCACCCATTCCAACCTATCTGCGCTTTCTCTCTGCTACTGATGACTTCTCAGATGATGTCACAGTCATGTAATTTCTGTACAATGGTCCATCATAAATTCTAAGTTCAGCTCACCACACTTCCGTCCCAATTCCTCTTATCAAAAGGGCAAGATTTCCTACTATATCATTATACTGGTTTACCCCTCTCAGGCCTGGGGGGGGGGGGGCATTATGGCCCCCTGCCAAACTTTCGGCCCTATCTCCGGAACGATACAATAATTGAGCAGTGACACTCCGTTACTTGGTAGTTTATCATCTTGGAGTCCTTTTGAAACTTTTGCATAACCCACAATCACATGACCATGGGCGAGCAGAGGATCATGGGGGAATGGCAACCCGAACACGGCGAAGTTTGCGCGAAGGTCGATGTTTTACGTAAATATAACAGCCATCACGAAACTATCCCCGACGAAGAGTATTCATGTGACCTAGTCACCGGACTTTTCGACAGCAGTGGATGTGACGAACGATATATTATGCACGCGCGCACTTCGCAAGCATGGCTGTTGTTGTACATATTTTCATGCGTGGATACGACAGACAAGCTCGTTTAATTTTGAGCTAGCAAAAATGGATTTCGAACAACCCTTAGATTATGCGAAGAAGCGATTGTGAGTAACTTTTGCACTAACGGATAAGCAGATAGAAGTTTTGGAGCGCCCATGCGAAGGGGAAGACTGTTTGTTAGTTTTGAATAAGTATTCCCACGACTCGGCATTTTGCGAACCTCGGAGAGTGAATGGCATAGCAACGGCAGACGCCAGGCGTTAGTCAATTGAATCGCTGCTCTTAACAATCCAGTCGCTTGTCCACTTACTCCATTATCTGTCGGGAGGTAGTTTTGCAATGGCCATTATCATATAAACGTAAAACATTGACCTTCGCGCAAACATCGCCGTGTTCGAGTTAGGGTGAATGGCAGCCATTTCGGGTATAAGAAAAATGAAGTTTTGTTCATATTTCTTCAAGATTTCTGCTTTTCTGCCAGAAAAAGTTGGCAAATACTATTTTATTTTAAGTCAGGTTATTATATAGTAATTCACCGAGCATCTCTTGCGACGAAAACAAATAAATAAAGAAAAATCGAAAAATCTGAACGAAAATCGACCCAAAAATGCCTATTTTGAAAATGACGTCACTGTGACGTCATCAGAGCAGCCATCTTGGATTTTTTTGTTTACATTTCCGATATAATTTGACTCAAGGGTATAGTATGGCAAGCTTCAGCTCCCTATCTGAATGAGTAACCAAAAATATGCAGTCTGTATCTTTTTTCTGTGGGGTATTATGACTTTTTGTCAGGACGTCGGCATCGTTTTCCACCACCCTTTTGATGTTGCGTTTAATTACTGTTCTGCTTTGAAGAAACTAGCTTGTGTAAAACAATCATGTTTTATTACATGGTCGCTTTTAGTGCGAATAAAGTGGTTTGATTATGAAGGCCTGACATATTATTGGCGAGGGATGGTTTAAATATTTGATTCTTGTACAGCGTTATGTACTACATGACTAACTGGTTGTTAGCCCTGGAACAAGATATATGTTGAAATTCGAGTTCGTGAAAAGCTGTATTTCGTGGATAAATCGTTTGGTAGGACAATCACTATCAAACAGAGTGAAGTTTGGAAACCATACGTGAATCTTATTCCACGAACTTCAATCTTTAAAAACACGTTGGAACCTTTGAGCAGACATTACGATATTAATTGTCGACCAGTTCGATACATGGCAGTGTGACTAACGTCACAGGACCTACGAATCAGGCTTTGATATGAGTTAAATGTGTACCTTGACCTAAGACATGTTTTTGCCAATTTCGAGTTTTCTAGGTCACTTAATTAGGTCGGAAATTGGGTCAGAAAATCGGTCACCCAGTTAGGTCAGGTCACACTGACATGGACCTACATTGTAATGAAGCGCATTTCCATGATCTTAGGAGGCATTAGGACATGTTTTTTGCTAATTTCGAAGTTCAAAGGTCACCTAAGTAGATGAAATTTTCATCAAAAGTAGGTCAGCTCAGAACTTGATGGTAACAGTCCCCTAATGCACTTTCTGCCAAAAATCAAGGTTCTAATGTCAACGGTTCTCCGTATTTTTAATTGTCGACCAGTTCGATACTACGTAAATTGCGATGAAGGGCCGATCGCAATGCCGACATGTCGACCCATTTTGATGCTAAGGGTCGATGAGATGTTAAGGGCTTCTATAACGCATGGTCCCGTATAACCCACCTCCATCTCACACATTGGTTCTGATAACACTGCCTCTTTTTGATCGACTTATCATCATGCAAACATTCACCAATCAACACACATGTAGCGTATATGAATACCGACTACCTTGTTTGTAAATCTCAGCATCACTATTACCTGCAGCATTCGTTGTTACTCCTGATCATATGAATTCTTGGTATCCCCGTACATCTACACGTCGTTGTACACTGCATTCCTAGATCAAAGAACCATTCAATATATGTCTACGTCAAGAAATAAACATTTGGCTAATACAATAAGATCTCATACGCATATACAGTGTATTAAACTAACAAGAAGTCACTTGTATTTTTTTTTTGATGCGGCCGATCCACCTTAACATCAAATAATGAATACTTGACGTAAATGATGGCTTGGGCGGCACTCAACCCCCTCTCTCTCCAATCTCCGGAATGACAAAAATGGAGACGGCGTGACTTTGTAGGTTATCATATTGGGGTCATTTTAGGCCTGTCTGCATGGGTAAATTCAAAATGGCGGTCATGTGGGGGTGCCGGAGAAGTGATAATTTCGTCAGATTTCCTCAAAATTCTTGCTTTTCTGCATGAAAAAGCGGATGGAACCTATTTTATTTTATCTCAGATTATTATTTACTAATTTTTCATGCGGTTTTTGTGAAAATACATGAATAAAAATATCGAAGAAATCTAACCGAAAAATCGTCAAAAATGCCTTTTTCAAAATGACGTCCCTGTGATCTCATCATGGCGGTCATCTTAGATTATTTTTTTACATTTTCTAGTAGAGCTGGACTCAAAGATATAGTGTGGTAAGCTTCAGGTCTCTAGCCTAATGGATAGCGAAAATAATTAGGGGGGTGGGGGGCGGGGGCTTTCCACCCTCCCCCCTCAGGATGCGGTACAGCTCAAATGGCCCAGGCCAGATAGAGTTAAGGTGGATCGGAACGTCATGGTTTCGTAACGGAATATTCACGTTCCAATCACAATGATACATTGTGTGACGTCGTCCCGATTTTTTTAAATCTACATTAACCCCGCCATACCTCGGCAATAAAGAAGTAACGAAACAAACTCGATAAAATTTGGTATAGATCTAACTTATTTCCTTATATCATCCCTAAAGTAAGTAATGTATTTTGAGTTAACACATCCTTAATACAGCCATACGGTATTGACATACGTCTTGACCGTATGGAAAATATCGTCACAGACAGTGATGTATATGTCATGCAGTAATAGACTATAAGATAAATCAAAAGTTTAATGGCCCATCGTATCTGAAGTTCATGGATGTCTTTCTTTGGTTAAAAATCTGGCTTGTCTCTGTCAAACTCGTCCAAGACGATGAACTACAATTTACTTGTAAGATGAATTAGTAAAGTGAGGAATTTGTTGTCGTTTGATGCAGGTCTATACTTTTGTTGTATACCGATATCTTGACGACAAATGCAAAGCTCCAGGCTGTATATATACTATCATGCGTGTTAATTTTCTAGAGAAAAAAATATTGTATGAACAATGCTTTATTATTTTTTTCTGTGATATGTCTTGACAGTTTTATCAGAAAGAGTAATAGGCACTTAGTAGTAATTCATCTTTTTATAGACTACATTGCCCTACATTGTCTTCTTGACAGCTTTGTGAAAACTCAGCACGTCGGTTTGTTGGAAGCAGATGACATCGCTGAAGTTACGTGTGTAAACACGACAGGAAGGGTTTCATCTTGAGAAGAAGAAACATACAAATAGCACATTTAAGGTAAGTTGCTCTGTAACGGGTTGTTACCTATAGCCTGGCTCTATCAACTATCTACATGTTTACTGGATATATAGACATCCGATCCGACCTTCACTATCAGCCGCCAGAGTTTCTGTGTAATAGAAAGAGTTGTTTATGTTTGATAGACTGACATTATGAAAATATGAAACAATTATGTTTATAAAAATGGAACATTTCACTGTAGACTCGATGTCACTGTAGACTCAAACAGTATTATTCAAGTCATTTACTACATGTAGTTTTACACTAAAATGAAGCACTCCTAGATGCTGCACCCTATTTCCACCATACACAGAGAAAACAGGGTGATATTCTGTTTAACCCCACTAGACCAGAGCGACCCGACCAGAGGATCATGGATAAATTCAAGATAGCGGTCACACGAGGTACTAGAAATGTGATGTTTTCATCGTTTTTCTTCGAAATTTCTGCGTTTTCGTGAGCAAAAGTGGATAATTGTATTTTATTTCACATCACATGCATTTTCTGGTAGACCTTGAGCCAATGGTAAAGTGCGGTAAGTTTCAGGCCTCTCGCTATGGGTGTGTGTGTGGGGGGGGGGGGTGGAGGGGTGAGGGCGAAAGGTCTCTTCTCCAGGCCTTCACAGGTCCCAAAAATCCCAGGTCAGATAGGTTTAAACTCTTACGTGTACATGGAATCTTCAATAACACTACACACTCTGGGCTTTTCCAAGTAAACGCAATTCAGAAAGCCCGTGCCTTACTTTGCGTTTACGTGGTGATGTTTAGAGCTTGTAGTATAAATAACAGAGCAATTATTCCTTTGATTCAATAATAATTAAGTATAATGATAAGAAATAATAATTCATATGTACTAAATATTGGAGACGAAGACCCCTTTCATAATTGTCATTGTTTACGAATAGAAATGCTTCTTTCTGGAGCAGGATTCATTGACTGACAGTACAAAGATATATAAGAAACACAGCGCACACATATGATATCTATTGACCGTTTCTGCATTTGTTGGCTCTGGACAACGTTAAATGTAAAGATCCATGTAAATTTCACTATATTTAGGACACAACCTCTCTAACGTGTGCACATATTCGTGAAAATATCATATCAATAGTAATTAACTTTTCCTTGTATTTTCATTATTAAATTTTCTTTATATTATCCCTAATTGACGAAAACTGAAATCTCTTTCAAATTTGTCGAATTTGATTCATGTTGCTGCGCAAAATGTTCCGTTAATATACTTCAAAAGGAAATCTCTTGATATTTTGTATACAAGGGAGATAATGTACTAGACAAAGCCGCAGTAAATGAAAGCCCACAATATTACAAGCAGACACCCTGAAATTTTGACCAGTTGTTGCAGGTATTTGTCATGCTTATATACACACTGTAAGAGGGAACAGGCGACAGGTGAGCCGTCACCTTTGAATAGAGAGATGCATGGAGATGAATTTCCGGGAGAAGCTATGCAGCGAATGTGTCAACAGAGCAGGATTCTGGATGTAAACCTGATAAAAACTAAAAACATATTTCAAAGAATGTTCAGTAATTTTTCAATGTACAGTTGTTCGTGATTCAACTTAGTGCAACCGAACAATTTGGGAAACTGTTGTAAACATAGAACATATAAAGCAGTCTAAATCATTGTACACGTGCGAGCATTACAGCGTATGCAATCAACCATTGTTATGGTACATGCCATCATGCCCAACCCCCCAACCCCCCAACCCTCATTTCCGCCCATGCTCCGAAGGGACCTGAAGTTACCAGGGTATAATATTTTTAGTCACTCCGTCCCTCCGTCCGTTGGTCTGACTTTCTGAAAAATGAAATCATGAAGATCGAAAGGATTCTTTGCAAATCGGTATTAGCCATCACACACACATATAACAAACCGAGCGGAAACGACAATGATGTGCTTTGTTAGAAACACCTCTTTTGGGAGAAATCGTGGTCCCTGAAATGCGGCCTTAAATATAGGAGAGGGAACAAGGGATGAAAGGTCAAAAAGAAAAACAAAGAACAAAACATTTATATGGGCATATCGACAATAACAATTTTTACTTTCCAAATTTTATTGATTCCAGGCGTATTTTTCATAGGGCAACAATTCCATTTTAAAGTCGAGTTATCTTTGAAACATCAGGTCAACTTCCTTCTGCGAGGTAAACTCTTTACTCTGCAAGCCGTACTAAAATCGTTTCGTGATAACTGTAGTATGTCTTGAATACTTCCGCTGTTACTTTCTCTATTATCCCGACATATACGTTGTCAGTGAGTGTTTGGCCTTCAGTTGTGGGCATTTAGGCATAGTTTTCTTTCACGAAGCGTTGTATACCGTGTGGTACGCCTAAAACGTTTTGGTTAAAATCGCACATGACGATGAACCGAGGTGCGTACAGTATCAGTTGTTGGAGCAATCTTTGTATGCAAGAGATGTAAAGATTCACTGTATATGACTGGGATTTATACAACTGGTTCAATTACTTCTGTGTCCAGTGTGATTCAGAAACCGTCCGCGTGTCTCTTTGCTGTAACATTATTGCCTCGACCACTTCTGGTCATCTGATTTCTACAGTTACAAATTAACAATTAGGACTGGTGGAAAACGATGCAGACTACTGACATGACCCCGCGGGTATGTATACTGACAGCACAATTCTAAGAACCACCACAAGAAACTCAAACTGATCCCTGTGTTTTGAATGGCGTGACCACACGGCGGTATTGGATACAAATATTGAAGAGCGGTGATGTAATAACCCTATTAAGTAATCTGATGAGAAATGATGAATTGTGTGACCGTTAGATAGCAAAAACGGCCCAAAGGAGGGAGTTGAACCGTATCAGGCCTGAAGGGAGTGGGGGACAGAATGACCCACCCCCCTTTACCAAACTTTCTGCGCTATCTCCGGAACGACAACAGATTGAGAGCTGACACTCAACGACTTTATTGTTTGATTTATTGAAGTCATTTTGAGCCTATTTGCATAACCCTTCGAGTAGAGCATTATGGGTAAATTCAAGAAGGCGGCCACGTGGGGTACCAGAAAAGTGATGTTTTCGTCTTTTGTCTTCAAAATTTCTGCTTTTCCGAAATGAAAAGTGGACAAACACTATTTTATTTCACATCACATTGATATTTACTAAATTATCAGAACACATATCTGTGAGACATATCGGGGACGAAACTTCTACCACAGAAAATACACGCAACAATTACGGACAACACATTAAGGGTGGTAGGAAATCATGCAGGAGTACTGACAAAAAGTCAACTAACCCCACAGGTCTACATACTGACTGCATGATTTTGAGACAAACATCACAAGAACCTTACTGATTTTGATATCCCGATCACGCTTTTATTGCAACTATTCATGTGTACATCTTGAATGGCATGCCCACACAGCCCTAACACAGGCTTGAAAGATATTAGATACAAATATTGAAGACCAATTATGTAATAACACTATTGTTGACCGCTTCTCTCTTGCAGGAAACAAGCCTATGTTTATGTATACTTTTGTCTTTTTGAATTTGGTGCTAATACTGTTATATGGAAATGGAATAGGTCTTTGGATTATGGACGCGGATATTCTCTAATGGACGACGGCTGGATTATGAATGACGGACTAGACGCTTGTAATCAAGTCATACGATGAAAAATGATAATCTATGACACCGCCAGATAGGAAAAAACGGACCAAACGAGGAAATATCCATAGAATGCAAATTCGTATTGAGAACAAATAACTACGAGACCCCACGCCGAACCAGCGCTTTATTCGCCATCATGGTTATTAGTCACACAACTAAAATCACGCTGATTTGTACAGAGGACAAGCCTTGGGGACGAAACGGCAACCATCGGAATCTATAATCATATACAGACAAAACACCATGTCGGCAAGCCAAATGTTCGTAACATAGCAAATCAATCCTTCAGATCAGACTGCCAAAAGGGTGGTTTTCCAAGTACTGACTTTAGGAAATTGTATCCTTTGTCTGATTTCGTTTGACCTGTTCCTCCTCCGTTAGTATTTTTGCAGTAATCATTTATCCGTCTGTTGTTTTCTAGTTCATTTGCATAGAGCGATGGAAACATATGAATAGACCTAATACATGTATGTGGTAAAATGTAACGACAATGAATGGTAGATAAAGGATGATGCCCTGAAACCCACACTCATTGCCCGTCGCCATATATTGCTGAATACAAAGCTACATCACCAATAAATACGTCGGAATTGCATCGTCACCAGTTGCCCCAGCAGTAAATGGCGAGGACGGAGCCTCGTTACCGATAAATGGTGATGATTTATCACCATATTTCTGACTCTGCAAAAATTTCGTATTCATCAAGGAGAGAACTTTCTCTGAATTTGGCTGATAAAACAATGTCTAACCCGCGCCCTGACCAGGATTTTTCTTTTTCAGTACCCTTAATATATGATTCTGCATAACTGGGAACCAAGGTAGGGCACAACACTAAGAATTGTCCATCTGCGCTTAACAGATTTCGCTATTGGCTAACAAAGTTAAAGTAGTATATTCTATGATCAGTATGCAAATGATTACAATGATATGTGATTAGAAATTCCTACTGAAAGGTTCAATGAAAATGTAGATATATGTACATTTAAAGATGGAACATCTGAAATATATAAATATATATTTATATCAATTAAGTGAATTATAAAAAGAAACTTCAAAGTACAGATCTTCATATCAGTAACGCATGTAAAACAGTTTTTGAAACCTGATATATGGTATATCGTCTCGATCAAAGCCGACTAATGCTCCACAAGCATAACCTGTGGGGTTCCCGTGTGTGCAAAAATTAGATCCTAACCGTGAGGTTCCAGGTTGTAAAAACGAATAGGACCCTACCCGTAGGGTTCCCGGATGTGAAGGAGTAGGACCCAACGTCGTGATAAGACTTAAATAGTCTTGAAAGTGACGTTAAGTCATATTCACTCACTCACTCACTTATATGAGCTGACACGAAACATTCTACGGCTCAGTCTTTTGTCTTTTGGGGTTGTTTGACAAAATTGTCCCGCAATCCGCTGTGAACACCTTATTAGGTAAACTTCGGAATTTTGTTATTATACAGTGCGCACGGATATGAAATATTATTAAAAAAAACTATGAACACAATCATTACTATTTTTGTCCATATCACTAAGAGAATATATAGATGTGTTTGCTGATGAAATTTTAAGATTGTAGCCGTAATAGTTTGGATATATAGAGTTGTTGTCCACTTATTATGTGTTATCTGCTGTCGTGTTATATGCTTTTGTTACATGTGAAAAGTCAAGTCGTATTTGATTTCAACCGGCCAATTGTATAACACAATATCAGTTTTAAAGAATTAATACGCGGTTTTCCCGTAACAAGGCGTGAAGACTTGTGTCGAACTTAACACGCCAAATTGAAGCTTTCATGTATTCCGCGTTGACAATTAAATTTATGTATCACATGAGTCAGTTAGAAAAGGCTCCATTCCGCAACAATTTGCTGTTATCAATGACAATGAAGACCTTGACGTTTGAAATCACAAGAGAGCTGTGATTAGCTCTTTTGTGATAGGGGAGTGATTTCAGTTACCAGAGGAGTGATCAAAATATATTTCAATACAAATTCCATTTGTCTTGGAAAGAATTTTTAGCTCTCTAGATATCAATGTAAGGGGAGTGATAGGGCGTGTGCGATCACTCCCCTTGCAATGTATCTCGCTGTGTAGGGATCAGACGAAGGCTATGGACCTACTTCGCTGTTTAACACCACACCAATCGCTGACACAATACAGCACTCGCTGTGTCGACACATGTCGTGTAACATGCAAATTATCCTGTCAAAAGCGTGGCGTATTTAAATTGATGTAAATCCTGACGACCTTGTATCCCTCATTTAAGCACCTGATGACTTGTGCATATGAAATCTATCATTTCCATTACTTATTTATCACAATACATATTCAATTGTAAACGCACAGCGCATGTGCAGGAAAGGGTAAAGTCATATATTTAACCCGATACACCAAACTGGAGATTGCTCTTCCGGCTGTGCCAGTCCATGGACCACGCATTGACAATAAAATTGATGCCGTGTTACAGGAAGGCGGTGACAGGGTAATTGAATTGTATCATGGACTCTACCTGCCATTTAATTTTCATGGCTATGCATTGCATCATGGGACAGAAGTGAGATAAAACGTCATCAGGTCTCAGGACAAAACAACACACAAGAATGAAAATTCAGACTCGAGCTAAGGCCCTCGCAATCTAAATACACATTCAATTAAATGAAATAAACTACTATTTAGTATATACTATATGTATTTCGCAAAGAATTCGGGTGTTCTTTTATATTTTAACATATACAATTTTATATTCCATAAAATTAATCCGCCGTTGCCAGTTTCTATTATCCGACTTCCAGTGAACTAGTGATTTACAGAGTTTCCCAAGCTACTTTAGCTGAGGCGTCAAACGTTCGAATCCAGGCTGGATCAGTCACGCTTTTATTTAACGTTTGCGTTCTTATGGAGAAGAAATACGTTTGGTGGTAGCCGTGGGAAATCCGTGTTAGTGTACCTTCAATATATAGTTATTTTTTTTTTTTCGGCGGATTTCGCACCAAATTTCCTTCAGTACTGCTTAAGAGATTAAGAAGAAAATTCATACAGTAAGGTGACTGGGACTTACGGTGTCTAACGCATATCCTCAGACAAAGCAGACTGGCCAGAAGCCCAGGCGGCCATCTTGGATTTAGGCTATCTTTAGTGAAGACATTCTCACGCCAAAAGACTGGATTGATCCCCACAAAGCTTAGCCTACATGATCGATGTGGTCAGGCAACTTAGCAGTTATTTTGAAAATATACTTCGTCATTGAGCAATAAATTTTTCCAAGACTTTCAACTGTCGAAATTGGAGGAGAAAATGGCTTCATATATGCTATGTAACATGGTGATTAGCAATATGCAAAAAAATAAGCTTGTATGTTAGTGGTTTGAACAAATTTTTACATGAGTATACCTCTGCGGCCGTGAACGATAAAAACTTATAAATTTCTGCGTGATATTCCAAGACCAAGTTCTTTCATAAATAATTCACCGGTACATTGTAGTATAGGTAGAACAATATAACAATTTTTCCTTCGCCTTTTCGAGTTTGGAAATGTATTTGCGTATTTTTGTCATTAATTGTATTACTTCATTGGTTCGCTGTAACATATTTGACTAATATTGATTCTATAACGACTCTGAATTGCAAACTCAAGAATCTGAGCCTTGCTGGCCACTGCAGAAAATATGTTTTACATGCTTGTAAAAGAAAAGATTTAGGGCTGGTTAAGCCTTCGAAACAGTCTCGCTTGTGTGCGCTGGGTCAGTGCAGTCTAAATCCGAAAGCAAACAAAATTACACAAATTGTGATTCACTAGTATACATTCAATATGGTAAATGTAGGTGTACCTTATCTATTGTATAACACGCATAATCGCCGCGCTCACTCCCGTGTGCTGTCAGCAATTATACCATGTAATAATGCATAAAGTACAACTGTTTTAATGTTCACATTATGTATCACCGACACAGGGTTACATACATGTAGTCAAGACGAAATGTATATACACGTTGTATACCACGCATGCACAATGGCATTTTCATACCGTTTTTCTACATTCCTAAACGGTTTTGCAAACGGATTCGCGGTTTCAACAATTGTCAGCGTCGTAATACACGAAACAAAATATAAATAATCACTGGAGAGTTCCTATTGATGTTCCAACTTTGATGATTGCCACGATGAAGCAGTGTTTATCTCGTTTTGAAAACAGACGTGCGTAGAAAAGCCTGCAAACTCGCCTATTTCGGATCGAAATGAATATCGGATACACCCTTGTGTACCGTATTTATTAAAATAACCTCACAGCGTTATGTATACGGCTATGTTCTAGAGAATTCATCAGGGTCCTTCTATACACGATGGAGGAGAGTTGCCTGTGAATATTACATCCACATATTATCCATTTCTCTTTTTACAATTTCGTATTTTCTTAAGAAAAAGAAGTATCTAACCATGGATCACGATGGAGAGGTTGAAGGATCCCAAAGATCAAATCGATTATTTAGCCTGGGTGACGAAGAAAAACGCGATCAGATGAGAGTTCTCAAATTATATGACGAATGGGGTCTACAGAGCTATGACCAGGTATGATATTAGATAACGTTTCAACAGTCGTAATATCACAGTTGTTCCCTGTACAAACCTGTTTCATTAAAATTTGGAATTGTCTATATCGTAATACTATGAAAGAGCACATGTAACACCAATATTTAGCAGGGCGAAATCCCCCTACCCTCCACCACCACACGCATGCTTGTGTTTTGTCCCAAAAGAGCACATACATGTGCAACGTTCTAGCGATCATCATGCAACACTTTAGCGAGCTTGCAACCATTCTGCGACAATGTTTTCGTTTTTTTAACGAACGCTCTTGTCGTTACAATGTTGCACAATTAGGGTAATCGTTTCTTGAGCTGTCTCTTGATCATCGTTTCTTATACAGAAACTTCATTTTTTTCAAAGGGCGTTTCCTATAAAGAATTGATGAAGGTTCTCTTAAATAAGGCCCTTTTCCAATGTAGCCAAACGAGCACAGTCCTCGGTTGGGGGTATGCCCCCAATTGAATAACACTTTTTCAACATGAAGTTCTCGTTTTACACAAAATATACACTCACGACACACAAGCAGGCATGCCCGTATACCACTAAAACAGTTGTTTTGCCTATGACCTTATCGTTTTGAAATAGAACATATGGTACACTAAATTGTTAACCCTGGAATATTTTGTTCATCTTAAAAGGATATGGAGAGAGAACATCGGAAGGCTCCAGCCCTGTTCGCAGACGCAATTTCTCGAGAATACATCGGGGACAGGGCGACAGCGAAAATACTGGACGTAGCGGCAGGTACAGGATTGTTAGCAGAACAGGTAAATTGTAACTGACGTTCATACCAACAGATCAGCGTGTCTTTGTTATGGTTAGGTTATTCGAGGTAAGCCCATAATGTGAAGTTGCTGATAGATACAAACAACAAAACAGTCGTGGACCTTGTTCACTGACCATGATGTTCATTGTTAGGCTAAATAAAATTAATGTTTTACTTTACTTCTTTTTTTTATGAAACCAGCGCTGTTTATTGAGTTACTTGAAGCACCGACCTTCAATATAGCTATTTCCAGTAACTAAAACAAAACATCAAACAACTCTTTTGTCTTCATTTCCAAGAAGATTATTTGACAAAACACTGAAAGTAAAATATTGGGTAAAAACATATTTTTTACATTTGTTTTCACTGTGGGTGATAAAAATGATTGACTCGGCGCTAAACATGACACAGCAGTTCCTGGGAAGCCAAACATTTTGTGTATTTAGACCTTTGTAATCCAAATATCAGCATGTTGAATTACTGTCAGAGGAGTAGGCATTCCACTCACGTTGCGTTTCGCAATGCCGGGTCCTAATATCTTACGTCGCTATTATTGGACTGTTACAAACATACCTGCATCTGATATGTTTGCTGGGCTATTTTGAACATCGTATCTCTTACATTCGTTTATATAATTATATGTCGGTAAACAGAACGCTCACTTGGTGGGAGTCGGTTTGTATGTTACTGATCTTAATTCAACTGAGAGAATCACAACACATATGAGGGAAGTGAGAAGAGGTGCCGACATACTGACCGCGTCACACGACTTCACAGAATGGTCTTCTGGTTAACCTATTCTAAAGCACATACCAAGAATCTAATGATTCGTGAGATGTGTTGTATCTCAGGTACGCTTTTATTGTACCTGTTCTTGTGGCAACTTGGATGATATGACCACACGGTCCCTAGCACTGGCATAAGCGGTATTAGATACAAATATAGAAAACTATGATGGAAATGCTCTGACGACTCGTATACTGGTAATTGGTGAGCTGTTTCGCTGTGACAACTGGTACACACCTTCTGATGTTACCCCTTCTTGACAAAACATCAAATAACTCTTTGTCCTCTGATGTTATCAGATGTTCATGCCTTGTAATGGGCCAGATTGATCGGTGACACAACATGACGGGGTGTAGAGTTGTTTCAGTGTTTTGTCAAGAAGGGGTGCCCCCGATTTAGAGCCAATAAATGGTCATTTTATCCCAACGATATTTAAAACATTACATATTCGCAATCCTCTAGGGTAGGAGTCTTTTCGCACTAATAGTGCTGGAAAAGGTCTAGCAAGAAATGCAAGTCTCACATGGTTCTGTATTTTTATACGAATCCGTTCCTTTGAAAACTATGCGGTCGTTCTATCTCTTCCAAAAGTTCAGATTTTCTCTTTATCGTGACAGAGTGGAATAAAGAACCAGATTTGGCACACGTGTCATAAGAGTCACCGAGAACAACAGCAGAAGGGGGGCCCCGGTTTCGAGGCCCATGAGACAATATGTGGCCTATTAGGGGTCCGGGGTCATTTTGAGCCAATAATTGGTCATTTTACCCAACGATATTAAAAACATCACATATTCGCAATCCTCTAGGGTAGAAGTCTTTTCGCACTAATAGTGCTGGCAAAGGCCTAGCAAGAAATGCAAAATAATCCAAGATGGCCGCCATAATGACGTCACAGCTACGTCAGAACCCAAAATGGTCAAATTTGCACGAATTTTCGATTCGAAATTATGAATTATTTGTTTTTTCTCCGTCTTAAGTATGCAGTAAATATTAGAAAATAATCGGATATAACGGACTTAGATGGTACGGCAGCCCCTGACTGACCTTTGCTAAACTGGGTCAAGATGAACCAGATCCTTTTTTACGCAATCAATTCGTTGGGCTACCATACAATGCAGCCACTGACTGAACAGTTCATAGCTAACAAGTGAAATGTGTCTTTCTAATATAGCGTGTGGCTTCCATCTACTCATTTTTGAATATGTTATTCGGGATTCCTGCTGCTGAAGATGACGTAACGGCGTCATTGCGAAAGCTATGGCCGATTAAAAGAGGGTCAATGCCGATTAAAGAGATTCCGTATTTTACATGAGCTGGGAAATAAGAAGCTGTAACGGATGCGCCTTCTGGAAATTGGAAAAGGGGCCCCGTCCTCGGGTGTCAAATATGTAACCGAAAATAAGCACAAATTGCTCGAACTGGACAATATCAAATATTATCAGTATACGATGATATCAACAAATGAACTGGTTTGTGGGATATATTGTGTTTGAAGGTGCGGATAATAATGTTCATGCCTTGTAATGAACCAGATTGATCGGTGAAAGAGACCTCGTCGTATTTAAGAACATTTGCTCTCTTGTTCTGAACGAACTGACATGTAAGAATGCATGAAATTCCACCAAGAACATTGCTCCTAATAGAATGCCATGGATACAGTGTGGGGTATAGCATCAAATATCTTATGGAGAATATCCGAAGTTAAGGGCAGCCTGGTATCCGGCTGACTGTGTTATTTTGACATGTCCGTAAGTAGCTTTTTGGTAAGGAATGCCTGAGTAGGATCGTCACTGCTGCCACATTGTGCACATAACTGATAGCCGATACCAACGTATAAGCTATGGAGGATGCATATACTTGTAGAAATGCAAGAATGCTATGATGGAAACCAACTGTGCCGATGAGACGGCGAATATCTTAGTGGTACACTAACCAGTGTTATTGACGAAATCTCTACATACTTGTCATGCGAGCGCACGTATACTTTCAAGGAAGATTCAGCAAGGGACGCCGCCAGAAGAAATGAAGTTTCCTGCGTTTCATCGAATAGCAGGAAACTATTGTCGGCAATTTACGTGAACACATTGGGGGTATTGACGCTAGGGGTGAATTAGTGTGCACGTGCAGTAGCGTGCAGCTGATTGGCCGATTAGTGGGGCAAGGATACTGGTTGGTCAGTATCTGGGTAGCGTCAGTTGAGATTGACTGACGCAGTGAGAAAGTCCATTCTAGCCAGTTCCGTTGAACGAGCAACATCGTGTCTTTTTTTTAGTCCGTAGTTTCTTTTTTCGCGCCATGGCCAGCTCTGAGATGAACAGTAGTGAAAGCCAGAGTCTACACGATGAAGTGAAAACTCAAGTTGTGCAGTTAGGAGACAGGATGTTAGCTAAAATGTCGGAGCTGGTTACAGCTAAATTCAATAGTTTGAGGGAAGAAATTCGAAATGGCCAAGAGGACGTGAAGTGTATGACTGTCGCGGAGATTAAAAAGATCAAGACCGAGGATGTGATAAAATTTAAGAAGAAGGGAAACGAAGAACAATATAAGGTCAACAGCAAAGTGGCCGATACCATATTGGAGGCGGCAGATTCACTCAAAGAAGATCTGCCAAGCCAGGATAAATTGATGAAGGCGCGGAAAGCATTGGACACAGGTATTGAAATTATTTCTGAGCGTCAGAAATTAATCAAATTGGCGGATATGTCTGAATTCGGCTGGTCAACAGTGAGTGAGTACACGCAACATGAGCTGGCTTCCGATATCGACGATGAGAAGAGGATTCAACGCGCCGAATCTAAGGCAGCGAAGAAGCAGAAATCCAAGCGGAGATATCAACCTTATAATCGGAAACCCCCGATGGGCGGGAGAAACGAACGTGCTGGGCTGGCGGTCGAGACTACGGGGAGATCCGAAAACCAGGCGAAGCGGGGACACTGTTGGTCATGTGGTAAAGTGGGCCACTGGAGGGACTCGTGCCCGGAAAGGTTTGGGTGTCCGATGACTGGGACTCCAGAGAATAAGATAAGTATACCAGATTGTTTTGAAAAGGATTCTGTATTGAAAGGTGATTTTTGGTTCAATGGGGAGGTCACAGGGGGCCTAGTTTCCGACGTTGTAAATCAAACTGAGACGGATTTAGAACAGTCTGGGCGTGTCATTCCAGACATTGAAAAACAGGAGTCGTGTAAAATCTCTCCTATGGGTAGACTGAGAGAGCATTTAGATTTTTGGGTTGAAACGGGGGCATCTCCTCTTATACAAAACGTGATCAAATTTGGCTATGTCCTGCCGTTTGTGCAGGGCGAACCACCCAAGATTGAATTGAAAAACAACAAATCTGCTTTACAGCGAAAGGATTTTGTACGGTCAGAAATAGAGAAACTATTATCTCAGGGTTGCATAACGCAAGCAGACCAGAAACCCACAGTAGTTAACCCTTTAACCGTTAGTGTTAATGAAGACGGGAAGGCAAGGCTTATCCTTGATGCTCGACACGTAAATCAGTATTTGTTAAAACACAAATTTTCACTCGAAAATGTGACGACAGCAAAGAAGTTATTTAACAAAGGTGACTGGTTGTTTACATTTGACATAAAATCTGCAAACCATCATGTGGAAATACACACAGCACACCGTTGGTTTCTGGGCTTTGCTTGGGATTTCGGGGACGGAAAGAAGTATTATGTTTTCAATGTCCTAGCATTTGGAATTTCCACGGCTCCATACGTCTTTGCAAAAATGGGCAGAGAGATGGTTAAGCGCTGGAGGGGCATTGGTATACGGATCATTGTATACATAGACGACGGTGTTGGAGCGGCCGATTCTTTTTTGGTTGCTAGCGAACATAGTGCTATTGTCAAATCTGACCTGGAAAATTACGGTTTTTTACCAAGCGTTGGGAAATGTCATTGGACACCCGAGCAAAGTCAGAAATGGCTGGGATTCATATTAGATTGCGAGGAAGCCAAATTGTATGCCACAGAAAAGAGGGTAAGCAAGTTAAAAAGGCATATAGTTGCCTTGTTGTCAGGGGCTGAAATGGCAGTGAAAACCGTTTGGGTTCGGTTACTGGCTTCAGTGATAGGGCAAATAATATCTTTAACAGAAGCCTGTGGGAACATAACTCGATTGCAGACACGACACATGTATTTCTCTGTGGAGAACAGAGAAGGGTGGTTTGACAAGGTTTTATTGTCTGCTGAGGCAATCAGAGAATTGCAGTTTTCGCTTGACAATGTATGCCGACTAAATGGCCAAAGCTGGGGCCAAGTGACTTATGCAGATACCCTGGTTTATTCAGACGCATCAGCAACTGGATATGGTGGGTATGTAGTGCATGGCTTGGCGGAAGTAGTGACCCAGGGTAGCTGGTCAGACTTGGAGGCCAGTAAGAGCTCCACATGGAGAGAGCTGATGGGTTTATACAGAGTGTTAGCAAGCCTCAACGAAAGCTTGAAAAACAGGGCAGTTAAATGGTTCGCCGATAACCAGAATGTGGCGGTAATTGTAGCTAACGGGAGTCGGAAAATTGAACTTCAGGTTCTGGCCATAGAGATTTTCAGTTTCTGCAGAAAGAACGATATCAAATTGGAGGTACAAGAGATGAAAACGAAAAGGCTGATGCTTTGAGCAAATTTGTAGACGTTAACGACTGGGGTATTGCAGGACATATTTTCCGTAGATTAGATAAAAAGTGGGGACCCCATACAGTAGATAGGTTTGCTAGTGAGTATAACACTAAATGTATGGTCTTTAATTCACTTTTGGCTAGCCCAAATAGCAGTGGAGTGGACGCTTTCGCGCAAAAGTGGGGCGCAGAGAACAACTGGGTTGTACCACCGCCGCATCTGATATTAGATGTGTGGAAATTTATGAATGTCAAAATGTTGAAGGGAACTTTCATTCTACCGCTTTGGCGTTCCGCACCTTTTTGGCCTTTAGTGTGCCCGGATGGGGTGCACTTGGACAGAGCCGTGGTTGATTGGACAGAGTTGCCTTTCAATGGTTCTGCAATTGATCCAGGAAACAAGTCGAACATTATGTTTTCAGGGAAACCACTAAATTTCAGACTGCTTGCGCTGAGAGTGGATTTCAGTAATGTGAGATTGAAGTATGTACAGTAGGGGTTTTGTACAGCATATTTAAGTTACTGCAAGATTTGTATCTAGCTGATGTAATATTCTATGTTTCATATTGACAGGTCGCCTAGCAGTTGGGTCTGTCTGGAGTGAGGTTTCGGGCAAAACACAGGGGAACCCGGACACCGCAAAGTTGGGCGAAAAGTTGACAGGATACATGTTGCTGTGTAAGGCAGACAGTACCACATCGAAATATACCAGGGCCTTTGAAAAATGGAAAGTTTTCGCTGTTGCGCGCCAAATAACAGTTTTACCAGTTTCAGTTTGTGACTTGGGGCTATACTTGGTTCAGATAGCAGAATCGTCTAAGAGTGTGGCTGCAGTGGATGCAGCAATCTACGCCATTAAATGGATGCATGATTGTTCAAATTTAGTTTCGCCGACAAACAGTACGTTTATCAAAAACTTAAGGAGTGGAATTGCCCGTGTTCATGCCAAGCCGGTGAAACGGAAGGACCCAATACGTTCAGCTTTGCTTCTAGAACTGTGTGAACGTTACAAAACAAATGATGACTTGTCTGTTGTTCGTGACATTACAATTGCCTTGTTAGGGTTCTCAGGATACCTGAGATTTAATGAGATACAGAACTTGAGATTTGCCGATTTACAGCTCCATAATGAACATTTAGTGTTAAACATCACTAAGAGCAAGACTGATCAATTTAGAAAGGGCAACGAGGTTTTTATTAGTAAAACTGACTCTATTGCATGCCCTCTACATTAGGTACAGAAATATCTGCAGCTAGTGGTCAAATAGTGATTTCTTGTTTCGCCCTATTGTTTGTAGCAAAGGCTTAAAGAAATTGATCTTTGTGAATAAGGCTCTGAGTTATACACGTACAAAAGAAGTTGTGTGTGCTCGATTGAGGGAAGTGGGTTCAGATACTGGTAATTCGGTCTTCATTCCCTGCGTTCAGGGGGAGTAACTGCAGGCGCGAACAAAGGACTAGACGTCAGATTGCTGAAACGGCATGGTCGATGGAAATCTGGTGCAGTAAACTGCTATATCGATGACTCTAAGAAAGTAAAATTGTCGGTATCACAATCACTGGGAATATAATTTGATATCAGTCCTGCTTGCACCCTCCTTTGGTGCTATCATCCTATACTGGTGTTTGGGTTTTTGGTGTGTAGTAGAAGGGCTGACATGAAGTTTCCTGCGTTTCATCGAATAGCAGGAAATTATTGTCGGCAATTTACGTGAACACATTGGGGGGGGGGGTATTGACGCTAGGGGTGAATTAGTGTGCACGTGCAGTAGCGTGCAGCTGATTGGCCGATTAGTGGGGCAAGGATACTGATTGGTCAGTATCTGGGTAGCGTCAGTTGAGATTGACTGACGCAGTGAGAAAGTCCATTCTAGCCAGTTCCGTTGAACGAGCAACATCGTGTCTTTTAACTTAAAAATACTTGAATATTTGTTAGATAAGGGAGGGTGCATACCATAGGATTTGAGACCGAATTATTGTAGAATTAGTTATAATTGCTGAATTGGTTTTTAAACACAGACTATAAGGTAACAAGACTGTTCTATCGCTTTTTCCAGAGTTCATTTACTATGAATACAATACCATAGATGCTTTATCTCTTTTTTTTTAGTGCGAGAATGGTTCATAGGTTAGGGACAGCCAAAAGTTGTCGGCTGTATTGACAAAAGGCATTTAGAATTGTATATATTTGTCATACACAAGTAGGACAGGATTGTCCTTTTATTGAAACCGGAAATGTGAACACGTAATTGTCCTTTTATTGAAACGACAAATGTACACACTTATTCGTTGCTCTGCAATAAACGGCACTATCATCGGGTGTCAAATATGTAACCGAAAATAAGCACAAATTGCTCGAACTGGACAATATCAAATATTATCAGTATACGATGATATCAACAAATGAACTGGTTTGTGGGATATATTGTGTTTGAAGGTGCGGATAATAATGTTCATGCCTTGTAATGAACCAGATTGATCGGTGAAAGAGACCTCGTCGTATTTAAGAACATTTGCTCTCTTGTTCTGAACGAACTGACATGTAAGAATGCATGAAATTCCATCAAGAACATTGCTCCTAATAGAATGTCATGGATACAGTGTGGGGTATAGCATCAAATATCTTATAGAGAATATCCTAAGTTAAGGGCAGCCTGGTATCCGGCTGACTGTGTTATTTTGACATGTCCGTAAGTAGCTTTTTGGTAAGGAATGACTGAGTAGGATCGTCACTGCTGCCACATTGTGCACATAACTGATAGCCGATACCAACGTGTAAGCTATGGAGGATGCATATACTTATAGAAATGCAAGAATGCTATGATGGAAACCAACTGTGCCGATGAGACGGCGAATATCTTAGTGGTACACTGACCAGTGTTATTGACGAAATCTCTACATACTTGTCATGCGCGCGCACGTATACTTTCAAGGAAGATTCAGCAAGGGACGCCGCCAGAAGAACTCTAGCTGTCTGCTTCAAAGAGCCGGCAAGAGAGAGGATATTGGGTGCAGCACGCGGTTGGGCCAAGGGGCTAGAGACGCCGCTTCCTGAAATTGTAACCGCGAGAGCTCGTCAGGAATAACGTTAGAGTGTTCCGAAATATGTTTTGATCTGAACAGAATGTTTTGTCGAAAGCAAGCAACTTCTCACTGACACACTAATTTCACCAGCGATGAAAGGCGACCATATTATCACAAAGAAAGTTGGTGGCTCCAAATTTCCTTGACCGTGATATGTAATTGGGCAAGATGTGCTGGCCATTCTTGGGGTAAACATCAGGACCCCAAAACAGCCTCCGAACCTGAGGTAGCAGTAGAGTCGGAAAACAGTTTGATCTGGTTTGATCCAATTCCCAATTTGGTGGGTAAGAAAAGTAATTTTCCGTTGAAAGACTCGAGGAATACAAGCCAGGTAATAATGCAGGACTTCGCTTTAATCAAGCGAATATGGTGGTGAGCCTTTTCCATTGTCTATCGGGCTGTGGAGAAACACCCTGCTGGCCACCCCGAGTTTACAAGCAAAATAGAAAGAGCCAATCAGAGATTGCAGTTCCACAAGGGTTACCTTTTCACAGCGCGCGAATTCACCCGGCATGCATTTCAATTTATAAATTTTGTCTTCTGGAAATGAATCCCATGTATAGTAGTTTATGGATAGTAGGTATTAGTTTGAAAAAATGCTCAAATATTAACACAGGTACATGAAAGGTGTTAAGGGCTATAGAACAGTATCAAGCACCATTTGAACCGACGAACATGAAGTCGTCCAGTATGTGAGTCACGTCTGATATGCCGAAGTTTGTAACTATAACCGATTGCAGAGAACGACCTAAGCCCTCAAATATTTTACAGGAAGTGGAGCATACCATCGAGAGGCACCGGCCATAAAAAGACTTGCCGCCCCAGGTAAACCCCAATAAGGTGTAATTCGCTGGCTCTATAGATATGATGCAGAAGGCATTCCCTAAATTGATTTTTGCAATCAAGATTAATGAGACATAATATCTAATGTCTCGTATTCGACATATCATAGGGTTCGTGGAATCTCACCATTAACAGGCAACGCAGATTTTTCAGAGTAAGATAAATCGCGTATCACCCCAAAAGTATTTGTGGAATATGGTTTAATGTCACACACAAGGTTACTTTCAATCATATTGTGACAGCCAGTGTGAATGGTGGATGAAGTCGGAATACCTTGAGAGAACTACCGCCGGCCCGTCGTTAAGTAACTGGCGAACTTTCAGCGGTCCTTTTTGGGGACTAGGCCAAATGGAGAGCAAACCATATTGTCACATGGAGGATTTGATAATGGACTAGCAAATCGACCCTTCGACAACTATTTGTCTAATTTAGCTTCTACGATAGCATGGTTTTGCATAGCAGATGACTGATTACGTGAGGCAGTGAAAATATGGTTTCCCGATTGCCCAATATCGAAACCGTTTGTGAAACAAACAAGTAAATCTACCTCAGAGTAATTACTTAGTACTGTTCTTAGCCTGATCCGGTTTAACGGTGTTGGAAGAGTACCCGCCTTTACCACTTCATATACACATGCCAATTTACATGTACGGAGCAGAGAAGAATCCAAGCAGCAGCATTTGATGCAGTTCACAACCGTGGTATGTACTATTACAAGCGCCTAGTCCGTCATTCATAATTCAGCCGTCCTCCATTAAAAAATATCCGCGTCCATAATTCAAAGACCAATTCCATATTCCATATAACAATATTAGTACCAAATTCAAAAAGACAATCATAGTATACATAAACATAGGCTAGTTTCCTGCAAGAGAGGAGTGGTCAACAGTTTTCACTGACGCCGGCAAGACATCATGATGTTCCAAAAAATATCAAATCCGTATCGCTGATGAGTATTCTTAATCCATAATATTCGCTGTAAAGTCGTCATCTAAAGAATGCTGTATCTCAGTCACGCTTTGGTAGTGTCTGTTCATGTGAGCACCATGAGGATTTTGAAATACATGGCTTCATACGGCCCCCAGCCCCGGGTTAAGCGGAATTAGACACAAGTTACGAAACGTAACGCCATAGACCATGCACGTTACGCTCGTATTTTTCTATCAGCATGCGATATGTATCGCCAAATTTGAGAAACTTTGAGTGAAGCCCCTATAACCTGAAGTTCAATCCTTCGAAACAAATGTGTTTTTAGTACCGATAATCAGCATTGAAGATGGGACGCTGGTGGCCATGTTGGATATCTATAGAAAAGAAAATAGCCAATAACCTTTATGTGTGCTTGATCGAGTCAATCATAACAGAGCTACATGTACAGAAACCTCTCGATGGAGCTTTTATAAGTATATATATGATATATATTAACAGGTATAAAACACACATATATGATATGGCAATAATACCATGATTGGTGACGCGCTGGCTGCCATACTGGATCTCAATCGGGTAATAAAGCTTCCAATGATTGTTATTACTTTTTTGTTGAGTCATACATGCACGTAGAAAAGCAATCTGGCGTGAAAAGGCGATTCAAGTTGTCAAATAGTCGCCAACAGGAGTCTACTGTATACATTATGGCGGCCATATTGGATTCATGCAAATTAAGGGCCTTCCACATCGTGTAGAAATGGGAACCCTTCTGAGATTAATCGTTATGCCCAAATGAGCCTCTGTGCAAAATTTGGTGCTTTATTCCTGTCGGTCATGATCTCGACCTTTAACCACCGGACTACAAATCGAAAGGAGATCTCAGCAGGAAAACCGGAGTCAATACAAAGAATTGGAGCGATATGGTCCAGGTGGGGAAAAATGGCGTCTGGCGTCTAAAAAGCAAACATGACACTACAGGAAAGCATCCCTCGGCACCTAACATTCAGACCCGAGAATACGGTGGATTCCCGAACGTAGTCTTAGTATCTCAGCCGCGCTTTTATTGCAGCTGTTTATTGCACTACATGCAGTGATCACACGGCCCCTAGTACCGGCTTAAGTGAAATTGGATGAGCATAATACAACTAATTTCTTGTTCCGTTATGCTGTAGTAGACTTTCGACCTTCAGAGGACCGCTTCATCTCTCACCGGAGATTCTTCTCAAGCGAGGATTGGATCCAATTTTTTTAAAATGATATTATTTTCAGCAGTTAATATATCGTATTGAGCTCAGAAATATGTATTTTCGAAGCATAATTTCACAATATAGCACGCAAAATGATGTCAACATACGGACATCTATTAGGAAATGTATTCTAATGATGTTAAGCCGATAATCAGATACTATAACCTGAAACAGTAAGACTGACCCCGTATCCCTATATATTATTATTCACATTTTTAAAATATAATACCACTATACTTTAAAATATTTTAGCTCATTTGCACAGAAGAAAATACATATAAATTGTTTCTCGAACTTCCAATAGTGGAAGAACGTTAGATGAGCCCCATTGTAAACACTAAATCGGTGTGCTCCACATTACTCTTGAATGGATTTTTACATTCGCGTTAAACGATATTTAGTTTTTCATACAAATATTATTGGGCTAACCAAAAGGGGTAAGATATTCCACGTGAACATTTCAATTTATCCGAGATCGATACATTCTACATGAAAAAATTATGCCAAATGAGGTAAAAATTGTATATGCATGTACTTGGACCGTCTGTGGTGTTAGGTTTTGCGAAATAAACAAGCCCACCAAACTCGAGAGACAAAATCTTTCGAAAACTAGTTCATCGGGCTGTCTGGTCATAATTTAGAGTTGTGCCTTCTTTTGTTGCGCACAAGTGGTTGCTTCACATTGACTTTCAAGTGATGATAATAAGTTTGTGCAGGCGCTCTGTGTAACACAGAGAAAGATTATTCACAGTATATAGAATAAATATAGGAATCAGCGGCGACTTCACTATATGGATGAATTATGTTAATAGATGATAGAGAGAGACAAATCTGGTCGGTACAAGATTTTGACACGTATGTCTAAAATGCATGTAAACTTACAGTTGCTACAAGAAGGTTTCGCAAGAATAGATGCTTTGGACCCGTCGAGCGGGATGTTGGAAGCGGCCCGCCAAAAGGAGTGCTACCAGAACTACATCTGTGGCTTCATGGAGGATGTTAGCGGTTCTCTTGAGAAAGGTATGCCAGTGGTGTGGAACAGTATTCTTTTCAAATTAAGCAACGTTTAGAAATATAACAATGATATCTAAATGTGAACAGCAAGCGTCAGATTCAATACTCAGCCGTCGTCCATGAACAAAAAGTACGCGTCAGTACTCGGAAGACCTATTTCGTATGACAGCACCAATTACATAATGTAATAATGCAATAAAAATGCTAGAAACACAAGATGGTTTCCTACTGGAGAGAATACTTTTTAAAGAGGTCAGCAAGACATGATGATGTTCTGTGCATACAACCCTAAACACTGACCATCACTCCAAATGAATGCCAGGTCGTTTTCAGATAATACACTTCAGTCACGCTTTGATTGTGGCTATTTCAACATCATAGAGATGCAAACCACATGATATTCAAACGGCCTCTAGCCCCGCGTTAACCCCATCTCGCCTGGGCGATTTGGGGTGTACCCCAGTCTGGGTTTGCGGCGGAAAGTGCACATATGTATTTGTTGAAAGTGTGTTGAAACTTACCACACTATCTTTGGGATTGTCTCCACTAGAAAATGTAAAAAAAATCCAAAATATCCGCCATGATGACGTCACAGTGACTTAAAAAAGGGCATTTTTATCGCGCCTTAGAGGCGAGATATTGTGAGGGGCGGAGGGGGGGGGGGAGGATTTCATCGTCGGTGTCCCCGGCCTGAAAATAACAAGGCTTTTGGTTTAGCAAATTCAGAACAAAATATTTTTTAAAATATGGGGTGGGTATTTCACCTGGGGAGCTACCCCTGGGGATTCCATGGTCTGTGCATGGAAAGCTTGCTGAAGCAGTCAGCTCTAGACAAGTTAAATGTAATTCGAGAATGTGCATGTGCTATTTAAGAAATATGACATTAAATATGAATGATTGTTCTAATTATCGCAGTTTAGACTTTGTACATTTCCATTGATAAAGTTTTTGTTGAGCAAAAATTTACATGTTGATCTGTACAAGGAAAGTTTGCTGAACCTTTCGTGGAATGATTATGAAACTTGGTGGTCACGTTTCGTTGTCCATGGTCATACCTATCCAGCAGTAATCCCACACGGGACTGACTATCCAGCAGTAATCCCAAATTGCACTGGCCTATCCAGCAGTAATGCCACACAGGGCTGTCCTATCCAGCAGCAATCCCACAAGGGACTAGCCTATCCAGCAGCAATCTCACACGGGAGTGGCCTATCCAGAAGTAATCTCTCACTGGACTGCCCTGTGCAGCAGTAATCCCACGCGGCACTGACCTATCCAGCCATAATCCTACAAGAGACTGCCCTATCTCGCTGTAATCCCACACAGGACTAGCCTATCCAGCAGTAATCCCACACGGGATTGTCGTATGTAGCAGTAATCCCACACTGGACTGCCTACGCAGCAGTAATTCCACATGGGACGGACTTATCCAGCAGTAATCCACACGACACTCACCTGTCCAGCAGTAATCCCATACGGGACTGGCCTGTCCAGCATTAATCTCACATGAAACTGGACTCTCCAGCAGTAATCCCACACGGGACTGGTCTATCCAGTAGTAATAACACAAGGGACTGGCCCATCCAGCAGTAATCCTACACCGGACTGGCCTATCCAGCAGTAAAAATCTCGCATGGGAGTTACCTATCCAGCAATAATTTCGCACTGGACTGCCCTATGCATCAGTAATCCCACGGTACTGACCTATCCAACCATAATTCTACACGCTATTTACCTATCTGGCAGTGATCCCACGTGGGACTGATGTTTTCTATACCAGATAATCTATTCCAGACATTATTGTCTATAACAGATGATCTATTCCAGACGTTACTGTCTGTACCGGATCATCTAAGTCAGACGTTATTGTCTGTACTAGATAATCTGTCGGATGTTTTTGTCTGTACCAGGTAAACCATGTCAGACATTGTCTATATCAGATGGTCTATTCCAGACATTATTGTCCACCAGATCCTATATTTCAGACATTTTTGTCTGTACCAATAACTCGAAAACTATTCAACCGATTGACTTCAAGCTTGGAGAGTGTCTGGACATTGGTGAGAGGATGGTTGAGATTGGTTTTCAATTACCTGTGTAATCTAAGATAGCTGTCTTTGTATGTTTCCATTGATAAGGTTTTTGTCAGGCACCCCTGCACATGAGAAGTTTGCTCTTCATATATGCTTTCAATACTGCTACAGCTTCAGTGGAAGACCCCTCAAGGCGAGATGTTGGGGTTCTCAAAAGGCTTGTTGGACAAATTTTTGGTCTGATTTTTTTTTACTCCTGTGTTATCATCCCAAAACGGCATGATACATTAGTAAGTAATAATCTGACGTGAATACAATATAGTTTGTTCACGTTTCCTCGCAGATAATAGGAATTTAAAAGAAAACTGACGAAAACATAACTTTTCTGGTAACCCGCATCGTCGCCATTTTGAATTTACCCATGATCCTCTGCTTGCTGGGTACCGGCTATGCAAATAGGTTCAAAATGACGCCATGGTTGATAAACCACAAAATCACGGAGTGTCAGATCTCAAGTTCTTGTTGTTCCGGAGATACATGTAGGAGAAAAAATAACAGCAGGGGGAGCGGAAAGTGCCCCTTCCCCAGACCATTCAAGATTAAGCGGAAATAGACACGTTACGAAACGTAGCGCCAAAGATCGTGTTCGCTGCCATCGTATTTTGTCGTCAGTATACAATATTTTTCACTGAATTTGAGAAACTTTGAATGAAGCCATTTTGTGGTAGATTACTATTTCACACGTTTCTACTGTAATATTTTGTGGCGTTGATCAAAATCATCACGGCGTGTACATGAGCAAGCAAGCTCCACCAGGCGAAATATGTATACACCGTGTGCCCGTTGTTCTGGAATATTGCTAGCCAGAAATGGATATCCAACTATGTCAAAATTGTAATCGTCTCTAGATCTTCGGATTTGGAATGGGTATGTTTTGAAAATTTCTGCATGTAGGTTTATTTGCACTAGAATAGAAATAGGACTGCCAAATGTGGTGTACAATTTATACCTATTGAGCTAGGGATGAGAAACTTAACACACTATACCCTTGGGTCAAGCTCTACAAGACAATGTAAAAAGTCCAAGATGGTCCCTTCGATGACGTCACATTGAATATTTGGTCGATTTTTCGGTGATTTTTCGAAATTTTCATCTATGCAATTTCTCCGCGAAAACTGCGTTATCATTTAGTAAATATTAATGTGATGTGAAATAAAATAGTTTTTGCTCAATTTTCATCGCAGAAAAACAGAAATTATGAAAAAAATGACGAAAACATCATTATTCTGGTAACCCAGGTGGCCGCCATCTTGAATTTATCCATGATCCTCTACTCGGAGGTTATGTAAATAGGCTCAAAATGACCCAATAGGATAAACTATAAAGTCCCGGAGTGTCTGCTCTCAATGTTGTGTCGTTCCGGAGATAACGGAGAGATTTTGGCAGAGGGGTGGACCCCCACCCCACCTAACCCCCCAGGTCTGGTAGGGTTACCCCTCGAAAAAGCTGCATGATAAATTAGTAAATAATAATCTCATATGAAATAAGATACATTTTACCCACTTTCCCACGCAGAAAATAAAAAAAACATCACTTTTCTGGCACCAACATGGCCGCCGTTTTGAATGTACCCATGATCCTCTGCTCGGGGTGTCATGCAATTAGGCTCAAAATAACCTAATATGATAGTCTAAAAACTCTCGGAGTACCAGCTGTCAATTTTTGGCTTTCTGGAGATAGGAAGAAGAAACACATTGGGGTCGGAAGCCCCCCCCCCTCCCCCCCAGGCCAGGTAAGGTTAAGGTAGTAGTCCGTGGCAGAGAGTTTCTCTAACCTGGATAGTAAAATTCTCCCAGCCATGGTCGGGGCAGAAATTATTTTCCCTATCAGCAGCCGCTCTATTCGCACAGATTTTCGGTGGCCGTTTAACTTATCTCTATCTGGCCTGGGCTCCTTGAGACCTGTCCAGGCCTGGGGAAGGGCCATTTCGTCCCACCCCTTCTCCCTGATCGTTGTTCTTACCCCTTGAGCTAGGAGGCTGAAACTTACCACACTCTACCACACAATGTAAACAAAAATCCAAGATGGCCGCTTTGATGACATCACAGTAGTGTTATTTTCAAAAACGGCGTCTTTGGTAGATTTTTCGATCAGATTTTCTCGATTTTTTTATTTATTAAATTTCTGTGCTAGAACTACATGATAAATTGGTAAATATTAAGGTGAGGTGAAATAAAATAGTTAGTGCCCACTTTTCATCGCGGAATAGCAGAAAAGTCGCGAAAACATAACTTTTCTGGTAGCCCAGGTGACCGCCATCTTGAATTTAGCCATGATCCTTCACACGGGGTTTATGGAAATAGGCTGGGTCAGCTCCCATTCCCATTCCAGAGACAGCAAGGAGTGAGTGAATAGGGTTTAACGTCGCTTTCAACATTTTTTTCAGCTATATCACGACGAGGAAGGGACGGGAGGGGAGGGGGAGGGGCAGGGGTACCTACTTGTAACAGAGCAGATCTAATGCTGCCATTTTATAGTGCTGTCCCACTGAAATATCATGCCGTAGGCAGACATGACACCACAGTCCTTGTTCTATCCTCTTAATGCTGAGCGTAAGCGAGGGAGCAACAAGTTCCATTTTTCAAGTCTTAGGTATGACCCGGCCTGGGATCGAACTCAGTACCTACCGCTTACGAAGCCGACGTTCTAACCATTAGACCACCGCAGTGCGGTCGAGATAGCAAGGAGAGTTTGGTAGGGGGCTGTGGGATGGGGAGGGGGGCATAATCGTGTATTTGCGCCTAATCGTGTCAGCGCCAAATCGTGTAAACAAATTGCGCCTAATCGTGTAGAAAATTTGCGCTCAATTGTGGAGCTGCGCCTAATCGTGTACGAAATTTGCGCTTTATGGTGGAAATGCGCCTAATCATGAGCGAAATTTGCGCCTTTTGTGTAAATGCGCCTAATCGTGTAAAGAGGCTGCGTTCAATCATGCAACCGCTCTTAATCATATGAACCATCTTGCGCTTAATTCCGCGTTGCGCTCAATCGTGTAGAAAAATTGCTCCTAATTGTGGAAATGCGCTCAATCGTGTAGAAAAATTGCTCCTAATTGTGGAAATGCGCCTATTCGTGTAGGAGATTTGCATCTAATTGTGGAAATGCGCCTATTCATGTAAGAAATGTGCGTCTAATCGTGGAAACGCGCTTATCCGTGGAAATCATTTGGCGCCTAATTATGTGTTGCACATAATCGTGTAGAAAATTTGCGTCTAACTGTGGAAATGCGCCTAATCGTGTATTGAGGATGTGCCTGAACGTGCAAAACGTGGAGACATATAGCGCCTGAATGTGTTCAACGCGCCTAAGCTTATAATGATCGTTTAGCCATGAAAACGACCTAAATTAGAGCAAGTATACGGATTTGAAGATTGGAACATCATGACGGACGGCTAGAATATAATTCCAAGCCAGACAGTTATTTATAGAATCGCTGTGCCCACCCCGAATTCAAGTTTTTCGATTGTATTAAACCTCAAGAACAGTTCACAGATATCGGATATAATCTGTTCTTAAACCATGTTCCGATTCATCGTTTCATTTTCGGAGCTATTACTGCAAAAGGACGTAAAAGCGTGAAATGACCCCGATGAACTGTTTCCGAAATCGGCAAATTTCAACCCATACAAAATAATGAAAATGTAGATATGGGGAAGCGGATCTTCCCCTAGTGTGTGTATAACTGAAAGCGTTGAAACGAAAGTCCGCCTCTGTTTTTGCGATCGTTAGAGATAGTTCTCGCGAGAATTGGAGTAAAGCATTTGATGTGCTCAACTTCAATTTCGAAAATTTGAATTCACCTATCAAAAGTCGAAACAGCCAGTATTGCAAATGGAGACCCGCACAAGAGCCTGTATAATGAGCTGTCATATCTCGCAGCACCATCTGTATATTTATCCCTACCTGGCCTGTGGGGGTGGGGCTTGGGGGGGGGGCAAACGGACCCACCTACCAAACTTTTCGCGCCATCTCCGGAACGACAGACAATGGAGAGCTGAAACTTATTGACTTGATAGCTTAGCACATTGGCGTCATTTTGAGCCTATTTGCATAACTCTCCGAGTAGAGGGTCGTGGATGAATTCAAGATGGCGGCCACGTGGGGTACCAGAAAAGTGACGATTTTGGCATGTCTTCAAAATTTCTGCTTTTCCGCGATGAAAAGTGGGCAAAACTATTTTATCTCACATCACACTAAAATTTACTAATTTATCATGAAGTTTTTGCGTGGAAATTGCATACATGTAAATAAAAAATCTGAAAGTCCGACCGAAAAATCTACCAAAATGCTGTTTTTAAAAATGACGTCACTGTCACGTCATCAAGGCGGCCATCTTGGATTTTGTTTACATTTTCTGGTAGATCTTGACCCAAGGGCATAGTGTGATAAGTTTCAGGTCCCTAGCTCAAGGGTTACGAATAGGGGGAGCCAACCCCCCCTCCAGCCCCAGGCCAGGATACGTCCCAAAAAACCCAGCCAGATAGGGTTAAGGAGACAACTCAAGTAGTAGGAAAATGTCGCGACTTCTGGTCACGTGACCTCCGGAAGATGTCCCTTTTCTTTGGAGAAGTGAACCAGGAGTCACGGTGGCAGTGACGTCATCAGTGTGTGTGTGTATGTGACTGCACGCCGGTGGGGTGGCTTACACAAACTGATGGCGTCATCCTGGAAAAGTTTGAGGGAACTCCCTTTAAGGAAGTGACGGCATCAGCCCGTATAATAAGCTGGCGTGTCTTGTAGCGCCACAATGTATGCCAAGGGGCGACACCTCGACATATATTCCGTGGGACGTGTGTATCGCAGCACCACGTGTATACTAAAGGGAGGCAACGCATTTTATCGCCAGCATTTGAAGCGTTGAAGCGCCAGCGCCCTTTAAGCGTTGAATGGTTTTCGCCAACCGCACTTGAAGCGTTCATTCGTTTTCGCCGCTGGGCGTCGATGGGTGTCTAGACGCCTCAACACCCCAGGTCCCTGCCACTGGGGAGGAAGAGTGGACCTGAAGTGGACCTGGAGCGCTGAAATTTTGAAGCGTTCAAAAGTTTGTCTTCGACCGTGGCAGGTGTGTGCTGAACTGGTGTCCATGGCGCTTTGGCGATCTATTTTTAGACCGGGGAAAATCTTGCAATCTGATTGGCCCAATCGACAACAAATGAGAACAACGGAGTGCCTTCTGTCCAAACCTGTCTGGTGGGGCATGTGCAGTGAACCCATACTACTCTTGTATCACTGCCTGGCTTCCATGCCCCTCAATCCATTGGTTCTCCGTACCGCGCTCCACGCCTTCCTATACGACCCGTATTATGCTTTCTGTACTATTCTGCGCACACGAGCAGTCGATCTATTTTATCCCAGGGCGAATACCTGACTCCGGGCTCTCGTTTGGTGCAAATCCTATGACGCTCACCACACTCGTTCTCCATATGCAGCATGTACACTCAATCATGCCCATGCGCAGTCCACCTCACTACTCTAGGGATCCATTTGGTGAAACCAACATGCCGCTCCACCCGTTGGTTCTCTGTATCATGCGTATCTCCAGATTTGTCAGAGGTAAGTCATACGTAGGTCAAAGGTCAAAGTTCAACCGGAAGTCACGTGACTCCTGTGCATGCGCGCCCCTCACCGTGCGCCAACCGCCCCACAAATCATAGGCAATTTCACTACTACTAACTCATCATATAGCCTGTAGTTCTAAGGAAGACAACTTATCATAGGACGAGTGTATCGCGACGCCATCTTCATAATAAGGGAAGAAAAATCATGTTGTACAAGTAGCAGTGACCCGGTCGTACGACGAATTATCCTCACTTGATCCGCACATGATGCCTGAAATCCGCATTTGATCCGCACATGACGCCCACAATCCGCACTGGTTCCGCACATGACGCCCGCAAATCCGTACCTGGTCCGTACTATCATTTTCGGCGCTAGTCGTCAAATGGTGTCTGGGTTCAGGTTCCAGATTCAGTGATTCAGGGCCCAGATATAGAGGAGGAGAGGGGGGCCTGAAATGTCCCTGAATCGCTAAAGCGTTGAAACATTTTTCAAGCCTCGCGTCTATCGTCGCGGTTTTGTGCTGAGCTCATGTATGGTGTATTACTAAAACTGGAGATATCCAGCTTCATGACTAGCCTGATCTAAGGTTCTGATTGGCTGAACAAACACTCTGGATTCCCCTTGGTCCACTCAAGTAATCACCCAGAACAGCAGGATGCAACATGTTCCAACTTGTAACATGTCCGGAATGCTCCCATCTTATCATCAGAAGTAACTTACAGATGCTGTCACCCTGGCTGATTAATAACCTCGTTCAATGAAAATCTCATGTCGCTCACCCCACTGGTTCTCTGTATCACTCTACACCTGCCCACGACCCGATTTACACATTGCATACAATGGTTTGACCGTGCGCGCATACAGTCTGCCTAACTGCCCTAGTGGGAATGTCAGGCTCCCAGGCCCTCGTTCAAGGAAAACCCTTCGTCTCTCACCCTACTGGTTCTCTATGCCTCGTACCACACTTTGTTCACACGCGCACTCAATCCTGCATATGTTCAGTTCACCTGACTACCCTGGTCAGAGACGACAATTTGTGAAACCTCTTGGTCTCTCACCCCAACGATTTTGCGTATCATGCTCCATGATGTCATGCACAAAGCCCCTAACATCTAGTCGTCCCCGTTTGCCTTCTGTACTACTCCTTGATCTTTGACCTTGTGCCGCCATGTTGGATTGACCTTTCACCTACTTATGCGAGCAGTTTGCATGACCTTGGAGACCTACTTGTGACATCTCTGCAACTCCTGCGTATACGACCCATGTTGGCTTTTCTACACTAATCTGTGGAAGTGCGCACATGATAAGTAAACCTATACTACGTTAGCGGGAATGCCAGGCTCTAGTGCATTCGTTTAGTGCAACCCACATATCTCTCACCTCATTGGTTCCTGTATCACACCGCACACTTCCCTACACAACCGATTTGGACTTTTTTTTATATACCACTAGGATGCCGTACGCGCATACGCAGTCGGTCAATACGACTCTAGTGGGAAGGGCGGTCTTCAAGGATCTCGTTTATTGAAACTCCTATTTCTCTAATCCTGGTTCTCATTATCACGCCCCACACCGCCTTGCTGGACCGATAGTGACGCCACCTTCCTCCTCCGCAGCCAACCTTCGCGACAAAGAGCTGATTTATGCTCACTATACCACTGAAGTGGCTTCTCAGATTATCATACAAAATAAAATTATTATATCTGCAATCGAAGCTCTTAGTTCACTGAAATCATGACGATATCTTGATGTAAGGCACAGACACACTTTGCCAACGATATATTCTGATTTCTTGAATAGAGTTAAAGAGAATTACAACTAAAGCGATGTATCCCCGGTATAAATCGTTCTCAGAGATACAATTCATACAGTTTTACCTTGCCAGAAAAGCTGCTAAAGGACAGCAAATCGACAACAGTCCCAACACGATGCATATTCATTTTCCACCAGTGACGGGAAAACACCACAGACTACTTGAAACATCGTCATTTATTCATTGTCTTTATTAGGCGCATTTCCACAATTAGACAGAACTGTTCTACACGATTAGGCGCACCGCATAATTAGGCGCAAAATGATTTCCACGAATAAGCGCATTTCCACGATTAGACGCATATTTCTTACACGAATAGGCGCATTTCCACAATTAGGAGCAAATCTCCTGCACAAATAGGCGCATTTCCACAATTAGGAGCAATTTTTTCTACACGATTGGGCACAGCGCGGAATTAAGCGCAAGATGGCTCATATGATTAGAAGCAGTTGCATGATTGAACGCAGCCTCCTTACACCATTAGGCGCATATACACAAATAGGATCAAATTCCGTACACGATCAGGCGCATTTCCACCATTGAGCGCAAATCTCGTACACGATGAGGCGCAGTTCCACCATTAACCCTACCTGGCCTGGGGGGTGGGGGGGGGCACTTCCTACCCCCCCCCCCCCTTGTTGGTTTGTTGCCCCTATCTCCGGAACGACAAAACAATGAGAGCCGTGACTTTTTCGATTATCATATTGGGATCATTCTGAGCCTATTTGCATGACCCACCGAGCAGAGGACCATGGCCAAATTCAAAATGGCGGCTATGCGGGGTATAAGAAAAGTGATGTTTTCGTCATATTTCTTCAAAAAAATAGCTTTTCTGTATGGAAAAATGGGTAAAACCTATTTATTTCATATCAGGTTATAATTTACTAATTTATCATGCAGTTTTTACCAAGAAAAACAAAAATCTGACCAAAAAATCGTTCAAAAATGCTCTTTTTGAAAATGACATCACAGTGACGTCATCGTGGCGGCCATCTTGGATATTGTTTTCACATTTTCTTGTAGAGCTTGACTCAGATATATAGTGTGGTAAGTTTCAGCCCTCTAGCCTTAGCAGTAACGAAAATATATAGGAAGTGACACTCCCCCCCCACACCTCCCCAGGCTGCGCTCCACCCCAAATCGCCCAGGCCAGATAGGGTTAAGCGCAAATTTTCTACACGATTAAGACACGAAATCTGGGTTTTGTAGGAAGACTGAAACGTTGTCACAAGATTAGGCAAATTCTATGTCCACCTTTGAAAACTGTAAATTTAGTATACCGGTATTTGGAACTAGATGTTGAACAGTACTGCATTGCAATGATGTAGGGTTTTCTATCAAAATCTTGTTCAGCAGTGTGGAAAATATCTGAAACTTTAAGTCTTATATTAGTGCATGGGAAGAATGCCATAGAATTAACGTTCTGCTTTTCCTCGCCAGATCATTACGATATTGTCTGCTCTCTGGGTGCCATAGGACCAGGACATTTGAAGACTGAGTCTCTTAAACAAATGCACTCTGTAACAAAACCAGGTTTGTATCTTTATTATTGGAAGTTCGGCTCGATGTGGCATTCAAACACCTAGCTTATATTTGGTTATTTTGACTTAGGTAAGCAAACAACGACCGTGTTCCTCGGTTGTGAGAATCATTCCTCCCATATCCGTCAACAGCGTAGGAGATATCGAAAATGGTTTAATCTCATCCGAAATTGTCCATTTTGGGAATGCTTGCTGATCAAAATTTTTATATGGATTGGTGTGTTTTGGATTCGAGTGGTTTTCGGGCGACGAATTCAAGGCAAATGTCTACCAGTAAATGTATTAAATTGATCCCCAGACACTGAAGCCGATAATTCTGCAACATTCTGCTAAGGGGGTCGATTTAAATTATTTTACCAGTTTTCAACACACGTGTAGCGGGAAATAATACAAACTGTCAAGAAAGGATCAGTTTATTCGTTTTCCATCTGTTTCAGGTGGTCTACTGGGTATCTGCGGTCGCAAGGGAAAATTGGATTCCGACCCAGAGTACAACCTGCACGAGGGTATTCTACAAATGGTAGAGTCCAGTAAAATTGTCATAATACGGAACACCGTTATCAGAGAATACTGCCGTCCGGAACATGACGACTGGCATGAAGGGGTTCTCGTACTCATGCGAAAATTATCAAATGTGTGAAATGTGGATAATCCATTACACTTCTTTGCAAATGTAAACATTCGAGCGATTAAGATGCTATAATCAAATTACCCATATCTATAGAGCTTATCTATATTCCACTATAATTATTCGATGAGGCATGGTATAGTAAAAATCCACGATCGCTAGCGTAATATTTGTCTTCTAAACTGTCGTAGAGACAGAGCAAAAACAAAGCACGTGGCACCAGTTCGACTACTGCGTTGTATATAGGTCGTTCCGTCTACGATTGGGCAATTTCTGGAGCATCTAAATCGGTATGATACATGATATATATTGAGACGAAAGTCACATTTGATATCATAGCTCTCTAGATTTGTATCTAATACCGCTTATGCCGGTGCTAGGGGCCGTGTGGTCATATCATCTAAGTTGCCACATGAACAGGTACAATAAAAGCGTACCTGAGATACAACACATATCACTAATCGTTAGATTCTTGGTATGTGCTTTAGAATAGGTTAACCAGAAGACTATTCTGTGAAGTCATGTGACGCAGTCAGTATGTCGGCACCTCTTCCCACTTCCCTTATATGTGTTGTAATTTTTCCTGTATATGGCGAGATTCTGCTGGTGGACGTTTCGTCCCCGAGGCCCGCCCCCTGTACAGACCTTCTGGTCTTTGATATATGTTGGCATTTGTGGGAAGTTGATGCTGGGTCGACATCGGGCCTTACAGGCTAGTCTTTTGTGTTAAATGCCGTCATTTACATCTGATGACGATACAGCTCACCAATCTTCAATGTACGAGTTGTCACAGCGAAACAGCTCACCAATTACCAGTATACGAGTTGTCAGAGCATTTCCATCATAGCTCTCTAGATTTGTATCTAATACCGCTTATGCCGGTGCTAGGGGCCGTGTGGTCATATCATCTAAGTTGCCACATGAACAGGTACAATAAAAGCGTACCTGAGATACAACACATATCACTAATCGTTAGATTCTTGGTATGTGCTTTAGAATAGGTTAACCAGAAGACTATTCTGTGAAGTCATGTGACGCAGTCAGTATGTCGGCACCTCTTCCCACTTCCCTTATATGTGTTGTAATTTGAAGTTACAACAAGATTTTCTAGGTAAAATACCATCACTATTATGCGTTCTGTCAATTGTAGCTCTTCACTGATGAACCTAGTGATAACGAAAATTCAGATATCTGGAGTTTGTGTACTTGCATGTTGTTGTTGTTGTACTGATACTTCGTTTGCGCCAGCTTGCCATGCTCTGTATGTCTTTACCTTGATTTACCAACACCACGAAATTAATATAATTAAGCCATGTATAACTGTGGTTTGCACATGTACTGATACTCTCTTAACCAGAGCTTTGTTTTCCACTTCGGATAAACTCAACCCACTGTTATATGTTATCCAAGTTTTAGCCTTATCAAATCGCCCACTCAAATCATTCCATCCATTGAATTCTTCCGCGTAGCCCTGGCACGAACACGCATTAAGAACCGAATTTCACTTTTGCGTAGCTGTCATTTAGTAGGCAATTCGCCTCGCCATCTTGACTCACGCGGACATGACTCAACTTACATGCGTCTATATCTTACCTTATCATATCTCAGCGAAGATTGTCGACATTTGATTCTATCAGCCGTTCCCAGCAACGACTAAGCCTCTGGAATGGTGCAAGAAAAATTAATGTTTTCATTATACAGAACAGATTCTTCCACAATTTGCAAAGAGTTTCATTTAACCCTATCTGCCCTGGGCTTTTTGGGACCTATTTTTCTTATCCCTTGAGCTAACGGGTTGAAACTTACCAAACTATTCCCCTGGGTCAAGCTGTACCAGAAAATGTAAAAAACGATCCAAGATGGCCGCTTTGATGACGTCACCGTAACGTCATTTTCAAAAGCGGCATGTTTGGGTCGATTTTTCGGTCAGATTTTTCGAATTTTTTAATTATGCAGTTTCTCCGCAAAAAAGTGCATGATAAATTAGTAAATATAAATGTGATGTGAAATAAAATAGTTGTTGTCCGCTTTTCATCGCGGAAAAGCAGAAATTTTGAAGAAAAATGAGGAAAACCCCATGTGACCATCATCTTGAATTTACCCATGATCCTCTCCTTTGGGTTTACCCAAAAGGCTCAAAATAAGATGGCCGCTTTGATGACGTCACCGTAACGTCATTTTCAAAAACGGCATGTTTGGGTCGATTTTTCGGTCAGATTTTTCGAATTTTTTAATTATGCAGTTTCTCCGCAAAAAAAAGTGCATGATAAATTAGTAAATATTAATGTGATGTGAAATAAAATAGTTGTTGTCCACTTTTCATCGCGGAAAAGCAGAAATTTTGAAGAAAAATGAGGAAAACCCCATGTGACCATCATCTTGAATTTACCCATGATCCTCTCCTTTGGGTTTACCCAAAAGGCTCAAAATGACCCCAATACGATAAACTATAAAGTCCCGGAGTGTCAGCTCACAATTGTTGTCGTTCCGGAGATAGCGCAGAAAGTTTGGTAGGGGGTGAGCATTTTAGTCTCCCTCCCCCCCACCCCCCCCCGGCCTGGTAGGGTTAACGTAATAATTCAAAGCTGAAAAATACATTCGAATTTAAATTTCATCGACCTCTCCGCATTGTTTTTCTCCGCCTCCACCGAGATTGTGCTCAACCATAGTTGAGTCAAAAAGTCATCTTAAATTACTGCCCACTTTCCCTGATACAGACTGAAAATCAAATATCGAGCAACGAATTTTCCAAAATGGATTTGTACTATGTTATGCCCAGATCCGATTACTCGTTAACCTGGCGCTCTTTTCACTTTACTGCATTTGATCGCGAGAGAATATTACATCATTGCTTTTAAATGTTTGTATCAAATATCGCTCACTCCGGTGCCTAGGGGCCGTGAGGTCAAGCCATTTAAGATGATCACATGAACACCAACGACGAAGGCGTGACTGGGATACAAATCATCCTTGGGGTCAGTTTTGCTTGTTTTGATGATTTGAGAAATATGCAGTCATATGCAGAACTATCTGGTTCAAAAACGATCCATTTTATCACCATGGAGGCTCACGTTTTCATTGGTAGACCATTGACGGAAGGAAATATTTAGCAATTATTAGTAGGTCACACTTGTCAGAAATGGCGACAGTTGAAGACGGTTGCGTACAGTTCCACCGATAGCTAAGTACTCGTTCTGCGCACTACCGGTACTTGCAGTGCAATACTGGTGCACCATTAATTAGATAGATTCATGGTCACTACGGGCACGGGCGTGGCTAGTGTCGTGTGTCGGGAACTACGGACATGACGATTATTATTTATAGTATTGCCAGTTGCCGGGTGGTTCTCTGTAGGATATCGCTACTTTCCGCTAATCATCAAAATATCATATTCTGGTTAAACGAGATGTCAAGCAGCGGGCCGATATTGATGAGCTGTTGTTGAATATCTGATCAACAGCTGAGATTGGACACAGATATGTGACATCAGATATTTGATTTACTCTGGCCATGATTACGAAATCTCCTTGGCAGACGACAAGAAAGAGAAAGCAAAAACATGAGAATGGAGTTGGGGCGCTCAAACGAACTTACTGAAGAACAGTTATGAAACTGGTGATGATAGTAATAACATGATTTTGTCGGTCCAACATCAATAATTAGCGGCCCGCTATAGTCATTAGCGGCTCTAGGGCCTCTAATGACTACGGCGAGCTGCTAATTATTGATGCCAAGTCAATAAAATAGTATAACGCCCTAACAATCATGTTTTGTTATATTAATATTCAGAGTTCAGTCTACTCAACACTGTCGAAATGTCCCTGCAAAGTTTAGCACCGAATAGGAAATAACATATACATTCAAGGATAATAATTTGGAAAAACAAACTGCCAAGCTCTTGAGTGACACTTCTGGACTAAAAAGAGTATATGTTTGCTACAATAATGTATGCAACTACATTAGCGACAACGTTCAAACAGTTAGCATATTACACTAGTAGTGTAATTTCGAAGATAGAGAACTTCATTATGCTATCAGATATTTCGGCGTTTATTTTGCCATCATCGGTGATATAGAACAACAAATACAGTATGTACAACAATATATATATACAGTCTTGAGCTAGTGAGAACTAATAATATTACAGGTTTTCCATTGGCTAATTACATAAAAACCTGTAGTACTGGTGTAAGTAAGTTAACAAGACAAAGAGACTGAGTAGAGTCTGATGTTCACAAGAAAGGTTAACTAAATTACATAAACACATGTAGTACCGGTGTGAGTGAGTTAAGTTTACAAAACAAACAGACTGAGTAGAGTGAACTGATGTTCACAAAAAGACTAGAGAGAAGCAATGAGTGGGTTATCTAAATAATGCAAGCTCTTTGAAGGATTTCGAGCACGATTAAGAACAGGTCGAAATATGCGTATAGCCAGTGCCTCTTTGAATAAAATATCGGACCAGTGATACGATATGTCTACGACACATGCATTACTGTATATAATCTCCAGTAAGCTGGGTGGGTCGGTGTCATTATACATTTCGGGCAGACTTAGAAAATTGTGAATGTATTTAAAGCTGTCAAATTTATCAACATGTTTCTTGACCTCAGTGTCTCTTGTTGAATGTTCTTTGGCGCGAGTCATAAAACACCTCTCGGTTCACCGATAAATTAACTTCTGCATCCAGGGCATGCGAACTTGTATAAACATTACTTTGATATTCTTTAGAGATAGGATCTTTCATATTTGTGAAGAAATTAGCTTTAGTAGTGTTCCACATTATAATAGATTTCACGGGTTGTCCAATTAGTCTACTGGGTTTGTTAGTGCATTTTCGGGCAAGTGTTTGTTGATTTTCTGTAGACTGTCAGTTTGATGTCTAGGAAGTGCACATCATTGTTGTTGACAAACTCTTCAAACGTGAATCTGAGGTTGCGATGGTAGGAGTTCAACCGAGCTTGCATACATTTGAAATCCTTCTGTTTAGCGAGGACAAGTGTATCATCCACGTATCTAATATATAGTACCAGTATGTATCAGTTGATCCACAGTTTTCTTTTCAGTTCTGTCATGGTAATGTTAGCCAGGACAGGTGCAAGAGGGGAACCCATGGAAACACCATCTTTGTGTTGGTGCAAAGCAGTATTAAACGAGAAAGGTGTCTCGGTACACGTACATGTATCACGCACAATTTTACGCAGGGTGTTTTTCTCTAACATGGTGGACAGAAGATTCTGTATGTATATTCGATTAGTGATTACATTCAGTTACTTGTTGAGCGGGATATTGGTGAATAATGATTCCACATCATAGGAAATAAATCGGTAGCCCTGGCCAAATAGGTGTTGTGGTATACCGTTGATTCTATTCACAGCCTCGAAAGTATCCTTGACAGAGCAATCGTTCTTGGTTAATGGGTTAAGTAGTTTAGCTAGATATTTGCCAAGTAAGTAATATGCTGTGCCATTGGTGTCAATTAATGGTCGGAATGGTGGCAAACTGTCGTAGTCTTTATGAATCTTGGAAAGGTCATAGACTCTAGCAGGTCTCGTAGAAATGGGACGTATTGTTCGGCTTGAGTTATTTCACCCTGATCTAAAGAGTTCATCTATGTACCTCTGTAGCGTGTGTAATTGAGTGATGACGGAATTTCAGCTTACGGAATTTGCTGCCATCAGAAAATATTGTGGTCAGTTGACGGAAATAGTCCTCTTGTTTGACTATGACAACGCTATTACCTTTATCACCATTAAGTATGGCAAGCTTACTTTTCACGAATTTCAGTTCTTTGCTACTTTTAGCATCAGTTCGCAGACGTCGGGCATCGAAATCAAGAATATTACAGGCAAGAGCTCGAATAGAAGTCTTGATTTCTCGAGCTTGATGAAACGTCTTGGCAGCAATGTCTGGCGGCTGACTTGATCCCATATGTTTTCGCAATAATGATCATATCAGATTCTCTAGGCTTTGTGGCTAGTCCATGTTTTAGCGTAGTATAGCGAGTCGGTCAACGATCAGAGTGTACCTGTCAGATTGGTAATGACAGCATTGGGATTGTTTCGCGTTCCGTGGATGATGGAGTACTCTGGTAGTAGGTTTTTCAGTTTACGTGAATGTCGAGTTTGCACGTCAGACATAACCTTGTCGACTGGGATTTTTGCGTGATGCTTAAGTACAGACATCTTGATCCACGTACCGCTATTCATAAGGCTATGTTCCAATAGTGGTAGTTGTTGTTGCTGGATTTTATAATTCGTCCGTCTCTCTTGAATGGCCTCTTTTAACACACGTCGATGGAGGCTTTCCGTAATCTTGGAGGTTTCTCCATCTCACAAACGTGGGATACACTTTGTGTTCTTGGCAGTTTGTAAGGAACCGTATATCCAGCTCAGCTTTCTGTTACAGAAAGCTGAGCTGGATATACGGATATAGCTGGATATAGCACTTCTGGTAGGTTGTTACGAGTGCATGTATTCTAGGTTCAGTGGTTCGGAGGGTATTCCAGAATCCTGTGGTTCCAGAATCCAGTGGTTTCACTTGCTAGGGCCTATGGTCTTCCCAAGATTCATAAAGGCTACGACAGTTTGTCACTTTTCCGACCAATAATTACCACCAACGGCACAGCATATTACTTTCTTGGCAAATATCTAGCTAAACTACTTAACCCATTAACCAAGAACGATTACTCTGTCAATGACACTTTCGAGGCTGTGAATAGAATCAACGGTATACCACAACACCTATTTGACGAGGGCTACAGATTAATTTCCTTTGATGTGGGATCATTATTCACCAGTGTCCCGCTCAACAAGACAGTGAATGTAATCACTAATCGAATATACTTACAGAATCTTCTGTCCACCAAGTTAAAGAAAAACACCCTGCGTAAACTGTTGCGTGATACGTGTAACACTTTCTCGTTTAATACTGCTTTGTACCAACAAAAACGATGGTGTTTCCATGGGCAGTTGCAGGGCTGGATACCTGTCCTGTTACCTGTCCTGGCTAACGTTATCAAGACAGAACCGGAAAAGAAAATTGTGCATAAACTGATACATTATGGCACTTTAAAATTCTACATTAGATACGTGGATATACTTATACACTTGTCCTCCCTAAATCGAAGGACTTCAAATTTATTCAAGCTCGGTTGAAATCCTACCATCGCAACCTCAGTTTCACGTTTGAAGAGCTTGTCAACAACAATGATGTGCACTTCCTAGACATCAAACTGACAGTCTACAGAAAATAAACAAACACTGGCCAGTGTGTGCATTGTGAAAGATAAGATCCAGTTCATTAGAAAACTGCCTGGATACGCGCACTAATATATCGTGCGTTCAGGGTTTGCTCAAACAGTGAACTGTTTAATACGGAACTTGACAACATCAAACAATTGTTGCTATGGGATGGTTACCCCAAGTCCATGGCTAAACGGCTGATAAAGCGATTCATGCCTATGTTTGGTCCAAAAGCACAGCCTGGAGAAAAACAACCCCGGAAAACATGGATAAAGCTGCCAAACATCGGCAAACATGGTGAAACACGGGCCCGAAAATGCACTAACAAACTCTAAACTAATTGCACAATCCGTGAAATTTATTATAATGTAGAACACTACTAAACTTAATTTCTTCACAAATCTGAAAGATCCTATCTCTAAAGAATATCAAAGTAATCTTATATACAAATCCACATGCCCTGGATGCAGAAGCGAATATATATGTGAAACCGAGAGGTGTTATTATGACTCGTGCCAAAGAACATTCAAGAAGAGACACTGAGGTCAAGAAACATGTTGATAAATTTGACCGCTTTAAATGCATCCACAATTTTCTAAGACTGCCTGACACGTATAATGACACCGACCCACCCAGCGTACTGGAGATTATATACAGTAATGCATGTGCCATAGACATATCGCATCACTGGTCCGATATTTTATTCAAAGAGGCACTGGATTGAAAGCCTCCAAAGAGTTTGCATTATTTGGATAACCCACTCACTGCTTCTCTATAGTCTTTGTGTGAACATCAGTTCACTCTACTCAGTCTGTTTGTTTTGTAAACTTAACTCACTCAAACCAGTACTACATGTGTTTAGGTAATTTAGTTAACCTTTCTTGTGAACATCAGTTCAATCTACTCAGTCTGTTTGTCTTGTTAACTTACTCACACCAGTACTACAGGTGTTTATGTAATTAGCCAATGGAAAACCTGCAATATTATTAGTTCTCACCGGCTCATGACTGTATACATATTGTTGTACATACTGTATTGGTTGTTCTATTTCACCGACGATGGCAAAATACAACGCCGAAATGTCTGATAGGAAAATGAAGTTCTCTATCTTCGGAATTACACTACTAGTGTATTATGTTGAAATCATCAGTGGAACCACAGGATTTTAAACAGTTATACCATATAGTAGGCCGGCCAAAGACACGAAATATAACTTTTGATGGCACGGTTTGTTACAAATTGGTACCCATGCTAAATTATTTCTTTGGATGGTAGGGTTCAAGGTGGGAGGGGATACCACTCGGATTTTTGGGCAATTCAGGTCATTTTGATGTCACTTTTGGGGTCAAATAAGGTCAAAATTGGTAAAAAATCGTTCCCAGGTTAATTTCCATCGTGATGGTTGTTCCCAATGTGTATCAACGCTAATTTAGTTTTATCTAGTGTAAGGCATTAACGCAGGTATGGATAGCAGTTTAATTAGTGGAAATGAGGTCATGTTAAGGTCATTTTAAAGTTATTTTAGGGGTCAAATGAGGTCAAAATGGGTGAAAATCCTTTTTCATTTCATATATATTGTGGTGTTTGTTCATTAGTTTAGTGTGCATTGTGTTTCAAGGTGGGGGTGGATACCGAGACAACTTTGGCAAATTGACGTCATTTGGAGGTCATTTCGAGGTCAAATAATATCCAAAGATGGCCCAAATATACCCGCCTAAGAATGCTTCTAAACAGTTTTTGCGGCATTCTTCGAACAAGAAATGGGTATTCAAACTGAAGTAGTCCTAAGTTTAAGATAGGGGCGGATACCAAGCAGATATGAGCCATTCAAGGTCATTTTTAGGTCAATGCCATACACTTAATGTTGATGCCGCAATGGGTACCAATGCTTAATTAATTTTATATTGGGAATCGATGGTGAATTCGTACATGCGGATGACGAGTACATGCCCTTGTCCCTAACCGCCCGGATAATATGATATTCGAAGTCTGTAGCGCCATCTGCGTAAACATCTCACATTCCAGCTTAGATGCTGATGCAATCATTAATCGATTCACTATGGCTTTGAGAACTCGTGCCGTTCTGAAAGGAAGAACCGATTCTGGAAACGAAACTGAATTTTCTCTTTGTATCTTTTGTCAGACAGCTACACCCGAATTTCTCAGATCTTCCACAGACCTAGGAAGAACTCGCGTGGTAAAAGTTCTAGATGAACGACATAAACTGAAAGACCCGGAATTCAGTACTATACTGGACAGATTGGTCAGTATTACAGGCTAGACCGATGATATTAAATGGCATAAGAGTTGCTACTCTAAATTTACTGCGGAGAATAAGCTAGCAAGGCTGAGAAATAAACACGCAAATGAACCTTGCACTGCATCGCATGAAACTGACAGTGGATCTGTGACGTTGGAGCCTCGAGCCTTTCGGTCATCACAAAGCCATATAAACTGGAAACTGTGCATGTTCTGTCAACGTCCTGATGTCAAATCTATGCGCAATGTTGCAACACTGGACTTGTCTGACAAGATCCTTGCTCTCGCCAAAAATGACTTGGCGATGAGAGTGCGACATGCTGATACCTTAGACATTATTGCTGCAGAAGGAAAGTATCATTTCAAGTGTTTGGTTCAGTTTGAAAGGCATGTGAATAAATTACAACTGGGCGCGAGTTCTGAAGAAAGCGGACTAGACACATGTATGGACAATCTTTGTTATAGCTTACAGAATGGTTTGTTGTTGGGGTATGTTTATGGCATGGGTGATGTTTGGAACAAATATCTGCAAATGTGCAGTCGACATGGTATCGATACACCTTCCAGGTATGTTTCACGCCGTAAAACTGTCAACGATGCCATACAACAACGAGTTGGGCCAAATGCTAGCTTCGCAAGACCTCTAGATCAAAGGGCATTGCTTCTAATGTATCCCAGTGATAAATCTCAAGTTGTTATTTCGAAATCCTTGACTAAGATTGCTCATCAAACTGATGATGGTAGCTCTTCCTCGGGGATGAAGAAGAGGTTGACTTAAATCTAAAGGCTAACAATTCTTTTCGAGAGATTATCCATGCAGCCTTAGAGATTAGAATGGACCTCGAAAATAATAACGATTCAAAACACGGAGTATATTTTAGACTCTATATCGGTTTTACAAACAGGGTGTTATTTCAATAAAAAAATATATATGTAGTACAGATTTATGATATTATAAATAAATTCTCCGAATTTGTACGTTAACCGTTCATAAGAGTTTAAAAGCACGGCGTATATCAGTTTACAAAAGGCGTGTCATCAGTGTATGATGACATTTGGTGTTGGGTAATAATGGGATGATAAATATTGATTATAGTCTCGCTGTGTAGATGGGGCGGTCGATGTTATCCATTACAGAATCGTATTTGATTTTAGTACGTACCAATGTATTCATGTGAGGTTGTACCATAGTTGATGGTGTAACAGGTGTGATTGATGAAGACAGAGAAGTAGAAGCGATCTTGGCCCGAAAAGAAGCTCTCCCTGACGACAGAAACATGACGAACAAGCCGTTAAGCAACTGGTCCTGCAATTCGAAAGATTTAGTGTTTTCAGGATCAACGTTACATGTGGACAACTCGTTCCCACAGCAGCACATGCCATAGCATGCCATGCCGGAACGGACATAGAGGGAGACGACAATGATGTGTAGGAAGCGACATTGGTCTCATTAGCATCAAATGATATTGCAACCAGCCAAATCCAGAATGACATTCTGGGTGCGGAAGAAAGGAGAAGGAAGCTGGTCGCGATAAATGTCAAAGAACGACTTATGGAAAAGTCCGTACCATTCTTTGATCCACTTAAGAAAAACAAACCCAAAACGTTTAGCACGTTATACAAATGCGTCTGTAACAATCAGTCTAATGAGAAGAAAGCCATCAAAGTGGATGCGAGGTTAATTCAACAGCTGTACAATGCCTCGAGGGCTGGCAGTCGGGTTGACATGCAATACATATTAAAACACGAGCTTCACCAGTTTCACCGTCTCTGGTAAAACGAAATGGGGAGATGAATGCTGCTGCAAAATCGGATATGCTCAACCTTCTTACGAAGGATCTCAGCTTGGAAACTTCAGCAGAAATTCCAATCGCGACGGCAAACATTGAATCATGTGTAGTGATTGATGGTCATGCCATAATACAAGCACTTGCAAAACCTTCTAACTGCCGCACATTTGCTGATTACGCAGACATATTTTACAAACGAGTATGTCGGAACTTCAGTTCCTCGGTTACAAGGGCTGACATCACGTTTGACAGATATGTAGGCACAACGTCAATCAAAGCACCAACGAGAAAGAAACGTGTTGGGAAGCAGAAAAGACCAATTCGTAAAGTCATAGACAGGGATGACGTTCCATTGCCCCAGGTCGGGGCGCAATTCATATCTCTAGATGAAAATAAGGCTGATTTGGCGCTTTTTGTGAGTACCGTAATTATCTCATGAAGGCAGGGGCTCGCTTGCCCTCCAACCGAAAGCTGGTTGTTGGGGGGTAGTTTTGCTGAATCACAGGTGGCTAGATCAACAAGACGGGATCTCATACCACAGCTTGCCGGGAACCAAGAAGAGGCGGACACTCGTACCATCCTTCATGCCTGTGATGCTGTGGCTTGTGGGTACAAGCGCATCTTAGTGCACTGCAAGGATACTGATGTTCTTTTGTTGTTGGTTCACTTCTTTACACATCAGCAGGTTAAGGTATGGATGATAAGTGGCACTGCAAAACAGAAGAAATGTTACCCAGTCTCCCATATTGCACAGCACCTGTCACAAGCAGTTGTGGCTAATATTCTTGGATTCCATGCGCTAACTGGTTGTGATACAACATCATCGTTCGCCGAATTTGCTAAGAAAAGTTGGTGGAAGTTATATGTTGAACATGCAAACCTTCTTGAAGGGGTTGGGCGAGACAGGCCAACTGAACCGGCAGAGGAATTTGTTTGTCGCCTCTATGGTGCTGCGGATCCAGCTAATGGGTTTGACGAAGCTAGGAGCGACTTGTTTGGAAAAGGAAAGAAGGCATTTGGGATGCTATCATTCACTAAAGATGCGTTCGAACTACATTTCGCACAGGCGAATTTCCAAACGAAAATATGGTTAAGCGCAAACTTGAAAGATATAGACGTGGGTGCCCCAACAGACACTGGTGGCTGGAGGGCTAAGGGCACCGGCCTCGAAATTGCCTGGACTCGTTTCCCAAGTGTACCCGATGCATGTACTGAACTTTTTACATGCGGATGCAAGACGAAGTGCAAGTCCGCTGGGTGCAAATGCAGCAAATCTGGTCAGATTTTGTATCCCCGCGTGTGCTTGCAACACAGAAAACTGTTCCAATCCTGTTGGGCTGTATTCACTTGAGGACAACGCCGAATAGCTTTGATTATCGCTCGTAATCCTAATCTAACAGTCCTTGGCATCAAACAGATCAACTTGACAATTTGACGTTTTGACATAAATCGTCCTCAGAATGACTCCATTTATTGACCCTCGCCTCAGTTAGTTCATATCAGAGAGGTCCCGCGAATCTAATTTCGCCATTAACTTATCCCTAATAAACTCAGATTTGCAACATAGGTAAACAACGTTTTACGGCTTCTGTTGACCTTATTTGACCTTGATAATGACCCCAACGCGACCTGAATTTCCAATGCTTACTTTGCATGCATCCTTTTCTTAAACCACACAATACACAAGAGAAATTCAACATAAGGCGCAATCAACAATGAGTAAAGCAATTTTCACATATTTTGACCTATTTTGACCCCAAAAGTGACTCTGAAACGACCTTAATTCTGCGATAGAACGTGCTATCCATACCTGCGTTAAACCTTGCACCACATAAAACCCACTGGCTATGGATAGCCACTCCTAACAAATAGCACAAAGGATATTAAGTTAGAATCCATATTCACCCATTTGTGACCTCATTTGAAACTAAAATTGACCCAAAAATGACCTAAAATTACAAGAATCAAGGTGGTATCCCCTCCTATCTTGATCTCTATCACACAAAGAACAAATTCAGCATGGGTACCCATTTGTAACAAAAAATGCCAGAATTTATTTATAATATCATATGTAGGTCTATATATATATATATATTTAGGTAAATTATAATTCTACGTATATAATTTATTAATGTCAAATCCCAATAATCTATACAACTAGAAATCAGTAGTGACGTATGACGGTGGTCGGTGGGTGGCGGTGGATATGGGTGGCGGTGGGGGCCCTGTGATACGCGTATGCTACTACTAAGATGAACTACAATTTACTTGTAAGATGAATTAGTAAAATGAGGAATTTGTTGTTTGATGCAGGTCTATACTTTTATTGTATACCGATATCTTGACGACAAATGCAAAGCTCCAGGCTGTATATAGTCTATCATGCGTGCTAATTTTAGACAGAAAAGAAATATTGTATGAACAGTGCTTCGTTCTTTTTTTCTGTGATATGTTTGTGTATAAATTTATGTGTTTTGACAGTTTTTATCGGAAAGAGTAATAGGCAATTAGTAGTAATACAACTTTTGATAGATAGATAGCAATTTTGCTGGCCTACAGCCTGACTATTTGAGCTTACATTCTTTTTTGAAAGCTTTGTAAAACCTCAGAACGTCAGTTTTGTGAAAGTAGATGATACCGCTGAAGCTACGTGTAAACACGACAGAAAGTATTTTTCATCTTGAGAAGAAGAAACATACAAATAACAAATTTAAGGTAAGTTGCTCAGTAACAGGTTATTACCTATAGCCTGGCTCTATCAACTTTATACATGTTTATATCCAATTATTTTTAGGATGACACTTTCTCGGTAAAGCACAAATACTAGTGCTGGATGGGTCAGTCCCGTGCGAGACTCGATCCCGCGTCCTCAGAGTTTGGCACCAAATCGCCAGCAGTAAGTGCAAGCGGCCCAGACCATTCGGCTACCTCAGCTTCCACAAAAGAGGAAGTTCGGAGATCGGAGTCTAGATGGCGTACATTTACTACCCCTCTGCTAGACATATAATGGCACAGCTCCTAAAGCCGATATTATATATATACTAATGCCATTTGGAAAGTAGATAACATCACAGGGGTAGTAAATGTACGTAATATAGACTCCTATCTCCGAACTTCGTCTTTTGTGGAAGCTGAGGTGGCTGAATGGTCTGGGCCACTTGCATTTACTGCTGGCGGTTTGATGCCAAACTCTGAGGACGCGGGTTCGAGTCTCGTACGGGACTGACCCATCCAGCACTAGTATTTGTGCTTTACTGAGAAAGTGTCATCCTAAAAATAATTGGATATAAATGTTATCTACTTTCTAAATGAAATTAGTATATATTTCTACGTGTTTATTGGATATATAGATATCCGATCCGACCTTCACTATCAGCCGTAAGAATTTCGGTGTAATCGATAGAGTTTTTTTTTAATGTTTGGCAGACTGGTATTATGGATATATGAAACAATTATATTGCAACATTTCACTGTAGCTGAAGCTGCACTGTAGATGTAGCTGCAGCTGCAGACTAGAACAGTATTATTCAATTTATATACTAATTTTACACTGAAATGGAGCACTCCAAGATGCTGCACCTCATTTCCACCATACTCAAAGAAAACAGGGTGATATTCTGTTTAACCTCACTGGACCTGGTAACCAAACGTCGTGCACAGTCACTGAGACGGCGAAAAAATTGAGAGCTGACACTCCGCGACTTATTAGTTTATCATCTTGAAGTCATTTTGAGTCTACTTCCAAAATACCCCGATCAGAGGATCATGGATAAATTCAAAATGGCGGCCACATGAGGGTACCAGAAAAGTGATGTTTTCGTCATTTTTTTTCGAAATTTCTGCTTTTTCGCGAGGCAAAGTGGGTAAAATCTGTTTCATTTCACATCACATGCATTTTCTTGTAGAGCTTCAGCCAAGGGTACAGTGCGGTAACTTCCAGCTCTCTCGCTCAAGGGGCAAGATAAATAATTAGGAGGGGGAGAGGGCGAAATGGCCCATCTTCAGGCCTTGACAGGTCCCAAAAATCCCAGGCCAGATAGGGTTAAGCTCATACATGTACATGGAATCTTCAATGACACTACAAACTATGGGCTTCTCCAAGTAAACACAATTCAGAAAGCTCGTGCCTTACTTTGCGTTTACGTGGTGACGTTTAGAGCTTGTAGTATAAATAACAGAGCAATTATTCCTTTGATTCAAGAATGATGAAGTATAATAATATAAATAATAGTTCATATGTATTAAACATTGGAGACGAAGACCCATTCATAATTGTTGTTCTTTATGAATAGAAAATCCTGGTAATGCTTCTTTCTGAAGCAGGATTACTTAGCTGACAGTTCAATAAAATATCAGAAGCACAACGGATATAAATGATATCTATTGACCGTTTCTGCATTTGTTGACTCTGGATAACGTTAAAGGTAATGATCCATGTAAATTTCATTATACTTAAGACATAACCTCTCTAACTTGTGCACATATTCGTGAAAATATCATCAATAGTAAATAACCTTTCCTTGCATTTTCATTAGTAACTTTTCTTTATATTATCACTAATTGACGAAAACTGAAATCTCTTTCAAAATTTGTCGAATTCGGTGCATGATGCTGTACAAAATTTTCAGTTAATGGAATTCAAAAGGAAATCTCTTGATATACAACCGAGATCATCTACTAGACAAGACAAAGCCGCAGTAAATGAAAGCCCACAATATTACCAGCGGATACCCTGAAATATTTTGACCAGTTGTTGCAGGTATTTGCCATGCTTATATACATACTGTAAGAGGGAACAGGGGACAGATGAACCAGTCGCCCTCAAATAACTCTCAAGTTGCATAGAGATGAAGTCCCGGAAGAAGCTACGCAGCGAATGTGTCATCAGGGCAGGATTCGTGATGTAAACCTGATAAAAGCTAAAAACATAGTTAAAAAAATGTTCAGTATTTTTACAATGTACAGATTGTTCGTAATTCAACTTAGTGCAACTGAAATATTTGGGAAACTGTTGTAAACATGAAACATATAAAGCAGCCTAAATCATTGTACACGTGCGATTGTTACAGCGTATGAAATCAACCGTTGATATGGTACATGCCATCACGCCCAACCCTCCAACCCCCGTCTCCGCCAATGCTCCGAAAGGACCTGAAGTAACCAGGGTTTAATATTTTTAGTCTCATCCATCCCTCCGTCCGTTGGTCTGACTTTTTGAAAAATGAAATCATAAAGACCTAAAGAATTCTTTGCAAATCGGTACTAGCCATCACATACACATATAACAAGTCGAGCGGAAACGACAATGATGTGCTTTGTTAGAAACACCTCTTTCGGAAGAAACTGTGATCCCTGTAATGCGGCCTTAACTATAGGAGAGGAAGAACAAGGGATGAAAGGCCAAAAAGAAAAAAAAGAAAAAAAATCTTTATGGGCATATCGACAATAACAATTTTTACTTTCCAAATTTTACTGATTCCGGGCGTATTTTTTATAGAGGAACAATTCAATTTTGAAGGCTAGTTTTCTTTGAAACATCATGTCAACTTTCTTCTTCGAGGAAAACTCTTTATTCTGCAAGCCTTACTAAACTCTTTTCGTGATAACTGTAGTATGTCGTGAATACTTCGTGAACATCCTAACTGATTACTGAGCTTGGTATCTCGATCTTACCTTTTATTGAAACTATTCATGTGTACATGTTGAATAGCATGCCCACACAGCCCCTAACACCGGCTTGAAAGATATTAGATACAAATATTGACGAGCGATGATGTAATAGCCCTATCAAGTCATACGATGAAAAATGATAATCTATAACACCACCAGCTAGGAGAAACGGACCAAACGAGGAAGTACCCATATAATGCAAATTCGTATTGAGAATAAATACCTACGAGACCCCACGTTGAACCAGCGCTTCATTCTCCATCATGTTTATTGGTCAGAAAACTAAAATCATGCTGATTCGTACAGAGGACAAGCCGTGGAAACGGTCACCATCGGAATCTTACCACATACAGACAAACATCATGTCGGCATGCCATGTTTTCGTAACATAGCAAATAAATCATTCCGATCAGACTGCCAAAAGGGTGGTTTCCCACGTATTGGTTTTAGGAAGTTGTATCCTTTGTCTCATTTCAGACGTCCTTTGACCTGTTCCTCTTCCGTTAGCATTTTTGCAGTAATCATTTATCCGTCTGTTGTTTTTCTAGTTCCTTTGCATAGAGCGATGGAAAAACATGACACCACGTGCTGTAATTCCGACAGATACTGGGAATGGAACTAATATGTGGTAAAATGTAACGACAATGAATGACAGATAAAGGATGATGACCTGAAATCCACACTCTTTGCTCATCGCCATTTATCGCTGAATGCAAAGCTACATCACCACCAATAAATACGTCGGAATTGCATCGTCACCAGTTGCCCCACCAGTAAATGGCGAGGACGGAGCCTCGTTACCGATAAATGGTGATGATTTATCACCATATTTCTGACTCTGCACAAATTTCACATTCATCAAGGAGAGAACTTTCTCTGAATTGGCTGATAAAACAATGTCTAACCCGCGCCATGCCCATGATTTTTCTTTTTTTTAGTACCCTTAATATATTGTAACGGGCCGAGGGGGAGGGCAGTGTATATAACCCAGGAACTTGTGGCAGCGCTAAACAAAATATGGCTAGAACCTGATTGCGGATCAACACATGCAAAAGAATTGAGCAACAAACGATGAAATTTGCAGCAAAATAAATAGATGTATTAATAAGAAAACAATATTCATTATATATCGCATCTAAACAATTATATTCAAGCCGAGACTCCCCAATAGCGTTATATATATAACGTTACTATAATGGATTTCTGAATCCGAACTAATCCGAATCGTATTCGGATCGGACAATAAATGGCAACTGAAGTAAAATTTATATCTTCGGTAAGTCAAATAATACATCTGTCTAATTTAAAATGTAGGGTAAAATTGCCGAAAGTAATCTTACTGCAATGAAAGATAAATAAAATCTTCTTACCAGTTAAATTGTATGCAGATAATCACAGTCCGATTTTCCGGCTCAAAACCAGATTGGTATCTGGGACCCCTTTTGGCTTCCATAGCAACATCGCCTGACTTTCATTCCTCAAACCCTCACACCCAAAACAACCTCATCCGCACTAGGCACTTTCACTCGTAATCCCTGCACTGCTTCTCACATACGCATATATAATAAAAACAACCAAAACTTTACAACAAATGATATAACAACAATATCATTGGGAGGCTGTCTTATTGGGTTTGAATCACCAGTATTAATGGAGTGATTTACTAGATTTGTCTTACTTAGGTCACTAGATGTCTTGGCAAATGCAATTTTACAAGTCTCTCCTTTTCATTGCAATTAAGATTCACCGAGCCTCGCTCGACCAAATCCTCGAGCGTAATGTGGAATACCGATGACAGCTGACTCATTTTGACTGTCATGGTCACCTGTTTCAATAGTGGTAACCGTGGTACCCTCGTCTAACAACTCCAACTGTGCTAAATGTGTACCTTTATAAACCGTAACAGGCCTACATGTACAGTTCATAACTCGCACAGGTAAATCTGTTGCATCAGCATTTACTACTGCTTTAGCAACACCGATTCTTCGACCTTCAAAGTCTAGAGTTCTCAGCCCGTGTAATACCTATACTTTTGGGCGATTCCCCCCGCCTATTCACCGCTCGTGAGGGAATTATTAATTCGCTCTCTGGAGGTACAACTATGGTCTCCTTCACAGCCACCCGAAAACAATTCAACCGTGGTTTTGTGGATACACATCCACATATAATCTCCCTGTCCCCTATAATCAAAATCTCAGATTGCGCTTCAATGCGACAATCGGGCTTGAATAAAAAATGAAAGCCTATCAACCTATCAGCTTCTATGTCTGCCACCCAGACCTCATGGAAGAACACATGTTCTCCAATGGAAAATTCGAATTCTCCTTTTCCAAGCAATTTGACTTTGTTACCGTCAGCCAGAAACATAATCTTATCATCTCCTGACAGTTTTGGACGATGGTGAGATGGTAAGGACCAATATTTAGATGTCTTGAGAATGGTAATATTCGCCCCGGTGTCGACCAAACACCTGATGGTTTCCTCATGAAGTTCCATCGGAACATACATAGCTTTATTTTGAATACGCCCTTTAGTCTCTGGGTCCTGGGAACCACTAGGCGTAGTCTGACCCCCAACTACACCCGTTCCCCGTTTCCCGAAACTTTATTTTCCCCATTCTGTATTTGATTTCTACTGCCATGGTCACCGCCCCAAAATTTCTTATCAATGTCATTTCTACGATAAGAGCCAACAGACTGATGAGGACATCCCCTGGCCCAATGTCCTTCCTCTCCACATTTGAGATACTTGCCTTTTAACTTTTTAGATCTCAATTCCGATCTGAGCGACGAAAAAGATCCCCCATTTTCTGCCTCCAACGGCCCCGAAGCCGTTCTGGTTGATTTATTTCTAAAGTCAGAAAAAATGATTTTCTCTTTCTCCAGAAATGCTTCATATCTCCTAGCATTCTCAACTGCAGATGCCAGGGAAGATGGATTAAGCAACGTGACACTTGCCCCAAACTCATGGTTGTCCAGGGCTTCCATAAACTTGTCACGTGCAAGTGTGTCACGTAAATCCTCTGAAGCTTCCGGAAACGCTCACCTAACCAATCGTCTTAAAGATTGTTCAAGCTCTTCCAACGTTTCACTTCTCCTCCTACGTCGATTTTGAAATTCCCTCCTAGCTAACTCCGTTTGAGTTATCGGCGAGATAGATCCGAAACTAACCGTTCCCAAACCTGACAGTCACGCAATGGAAGATCCTCTAGCACTTCCAAAGCCAATCCCTTCAATTCTGAATCAAGCTGGGCAGCCTTCTCTGTATTGGTCCACCCGTTATGTAAGGCCACCAAATTGAACTTGTTCAGGTAGTATTCTAAGTTTTCCTTCCCATTATACGATCCAACTTTGATGGACATTCTTACATCAGTTCCGCGACTGACCCTACTCATTGAAAAGGAAGGACCTACCTCTCCATAACTTGCGTCATTCTTCCCACGAGACGCAACATTAACACTGCTAGTGTCTTTAACACTTGACACAGGAAAACCATTTTCCCTGTCCACGATGCCAAGTACAAACCAATCAGTCGATGCCCTTGTTACCTGACCGCCCGCCAAAATGGGCGCAAATTGGCCAGTATTTATAACATGGTCACCCTCTCCTACGGATACACTTGGGACGGTCTCCATTACCCGACCGCCCGATATGACGGGTATATTTAAACCAGCCTCTGACGTTCGCTGGCCACCCGTTCATACAGACACAAATGGGCCGGTCTCCGTTACCCGACCGCCCGCCATTACGGGTATACCTTGATCAGTCTCCGTTCCCTGGCCACCCGTTCTTACAGATAAATATGGGCCGGTCTTCCTTACCCGACCGCCCGCCATTACGGGTATGCCTTGACCAATCTCCGTTCGCTGGCCACCCGTTCCTACAGATACATATGGGCCGGTCTCCGTTACCCGACCGCCCGGGATGACGGGTATATTTGGACAATTTCTAACGTTCGCTGGCCACCCATTCCAACACATACAAATGGGCCGGTCTCCATTACCCGACCGCCCGGCTTGACGGGTATATTTGGACCAGTCTCTGACGTTCGCTGGCCACCAGTTTTTACGGGTATACATTTTCCAGACTCCAACATTAACTGAACAATATGCATGATTCCCATCATGGACTCATCCTGCCTCATACCATGATCCTCTCGGAGTGTAAACAATGACTGTGACCCTCCCACAGACCTAAAACTCGACCGGTTATTAACTACCGGTTCCCCTATAGGATGGATGGTCGCAAGACATTATTAGGCCTACTTTGTTCGCGAGTACGACATCCATATGGTTTTCCGACGATACTGTCATGATGCCAACATCCCGATGTTGTGAACCAGCTACAAATTGTCTTTGAGGAGACCTAAGAATTAAAGCGTCCATAGGAGATGAGGAATCGTGTCTAACAGTCTCCGGGGATGACAACATCCCGTCGTCAACTCCCTGGTCTACTTGATTAAGACCATCTCGTTGGTAATGAGACTGAAAATTTAACACAACTTCCTCATCCTGTAATGTTTCAGAGATATTCAACTTTTCTGTAACACTCCCTTCTAACTCATCATACGAAGTCCGGCCTCCACTTGCCATTTTTTTTTCATAATTCAAACAGTCTAATAAATGCGCACGTAATCTACGCAGAATTTGAGAATATAAAATAAATAAGAACAATGGTATGGGAATTCCTTTAAAAGCCTGACAAATGCGTACCTTGACTTCGCCAAAATTTGAGAATACGCAACTGGTTTGCAAATAAAATAGAATACGCGCATTTAGCCGGTATTCCCGAAAATTCCACTAAAATGTTTCTCAAAACGGATATCTCGGCAATATAAAACATGAACGACATCGGCGAAACACGATAACAACATCAACAACAACTCTGTGTATAAACAGGATGTTCACCAACAATATCTCAAAATACATCATTCATGAAAGACGATTCTCCGTTAGCCTGCACAACCAGCATATAAAACAGGTGACTAACACAAGATAAAATAATCAACAAACATCAGTACCCCCCCCCCCCCCCAGTCTTACAATATGATTCTGCATAACTGGGAACCAAGGTAGGGCACAAAACTATGAATTGTCCATCTGCGCTTAACAGATTTCGCTATTGGCTAACAAAGTTACAGTAATATATTCTATGATCAGGATGCAAATGTTTACAATGATATGTGATTAGAAATTCCTACTGAAAGGTTCAATGAAAAATGTAGATATATGTACATTTAAAGATGCAACATCTGAAATATATAAATATATATTTATATCAGTTAAGTGAGTTATAAAAAGAAACTTAAAAGTACAGATCTTCATATAAGTAACGCAGTTTTTGAAACCTGATATATGGTATATCGTCTCGATCAAAGCCGACTAATGCTCTACAAGTATAACCTGTGGGTTTCCCCGAGTGTGCAAAAATGGGACCTCAACATTTTTTCCTTCATCTTTTCGAGTTTGGAAATGTCCTTAGGATTACGTCCTGTTAGTCTTCAGTAATATTATTTCATTGTTTGCTGTACCACATTCGACTATTAAATATTGATATTACAATGACTCTGCATTACAAAGATCTCATGAATCTGTTAGAAAAAACGCACTGCTTAGAAATGGAACATCAAAGAGCTCACAGCCTTGCTGGGCACTCCATTGTTTTTAAACTGTATCATGTGCTTGTAAAACAAAATATATCGAGCTGTTTATTGCTTGGTCCATTAATACAGTCTAAATCCGAAAGCAAACAAAACTACGCAAATTATGATTCACTAGTATACATTCAATATGGTAAATGTAGGTGAGACGTGTACCCTGTCCATTGTATAACACGTACAATCCCCGCGTTCACTCCTGCGAGCTATCAAGTAATAATACCATGCAATAATGCGTATTAAAATAGTATCGTTTTCAAAATGTACACACATATTTTGTATCACCGACACAGGGTTACATACATGTAGTCAAAGCGAAATGTACATACACGTTGTATACCACGCATGCACAATGGTATTTCGTTTTGTTTCCCTTTCCTAAAACGGTTTTGCGAACAGATTCGAGGTTCCATCAATTTTCAGCGTCGTAATACACGAGAGAAAATATAAATAATCACAATGTTACAGAGAACTCATGCCTTGAAAGTTCCTATTGGTGTTCCAACTTCGATGATTGCAATGATGAAGCAGTGTTGATCTCGTTTCGAAAAGGGGTGTGCGTAGAAATGCCTGCAAACTTGACTATTTCGGAAAGTCGAATAGTTGGACCTGAGATACAGATTGAGATTTCGAATCGAAATGAATATCGGATACCTGAGCTATACATATGTTGATGTACCAATTGTGATACACAGTCGCTGTGCATCTACGGTAGGCTTACACATTCTTGTGTACCTCATTTATTAAAATTACACCACAGCGTAATGTATACAGCTATGTGTTCTAGAGAATTCACCAGCGTCCTTCTACACACCGTTGTTGGAGAGTTGCCTGTGGATATTACATCCACATATAATCCATCTATCTGTTTACCATTTCATAACTTCTTACAGAATAGAAGTTTCTAGCCATGGATGACGATGGAAAGGCTGAAGCAAACGAAAGACACGAGTATCCAGATGATCGATTATCTAGCCTAGGTGAGGAAGAAGAACGCGATCAGATGAGAGTTCTCAAATTATATGACGAATGGGGTCTACAGAGCTATGACCAGGTATGTTATTAGATAAAGCCTTCAACACTTGAAATGTCACAGTTATTCCATGGACAAACCTGTTTCAGTTAAAATTTTGAATTGTGTATATCATAATAATTATAAAGGAGTAACATCAATATTAAACCATATATGTCCTGGGCATTTTGGGACGTATCCTGGCCTGGGTGGAGGGAGGGGGCGTCGAAATGCCCACCCCCATCCTCCCCTAATTATTTTTCTTACCCCTTGAGCTAGGGAGCTGAAACTTACCCTTGGGTCAAGCTCTACCAGAAAAAGTAAAACAATCCAAGATGGTCGCTTCGATGACGTCACAGTGACGTCATTTTCAAAAACAGCCTTTTTTGGTCGATTTTTCGGTCAGATTTTTTTATTTCTTTATTTCTGCAATTTCTTCGCAAAAACTATGATAAATTAGTAAATATTAATGTGATGTGAAATAAAATGATTTTTGTCCACTTTTCATCGAGGAAAAGCAGAAATTTTGAAGAAATATTTGGTACCCCACGTGATCGCGATCTTGAATTTATCCATGATCCTCTGCTCCTGGGGGGGGGAGCGGGGGGGTCATGTAAATAGACTCAAAATGACCCCAATATGATAAACGATAAAGTCATGGAGTTTCAGTTCTCCATTTTTTTGTCGTTCAGGAGATGGCGCAGAAAGTTTGGCATGGGGAACATTTCGCCCCCCACAGGCCAGGTAGGGTTAACGAGGCGAAATCCCCTACCCTCCCCCCCCCCTCACCAACACGTATACATGTATTTTGTGTAAAAAGAAGAGACATTTGTGCAACATGTTAGCAATCATCATGCAACACTGTAGCGAGCTTGCAACCATGCTGCAACAATGTTTTTGGTTTTTCAACAAACGTTACAATGTTGTACAATTAGGGACATCGTTCCCTATAAGAAAAACTATCTCTTGATCATCGTTTCTTATACAAAAACTTAATTTTTCAAAGGGCGTTTCCTATACGGGACGAAGCTCCTCTTAAATGAGACACTTTTTCAATGTAGCCAAAACGAGCACAGTCTTCGGTAGGCGGCATGCCCACAATTGAATAGCGCTTTTTCAATATGAAGTCCTCGTTTTACACACACACACACGCACACGCATGCCGGATACCAATGTAAACAGCTGTTTTTCCTTTGGCCTTATCGTTTGGAAATAAAACACTACGTACTCAAATTTGTTAACCCTAGTATATTTCGTTCATCTTAAAGGATATGGAGAAAACAGATCGCAAGGCTCAGATCCTGTTCGCGGATGCAATTTCTCGAGAATACGACGGGGATAGGGCGACAGCTAAAATACTGGACGTAGCGGCAGGTACAGGATTGTTAGCAGAACAGGTAAATTGTAGCTGACATTCATCCCACAGATCAACGCATCTTACTGGTTTTCTTATGGTTAGGTTATTCAAGGTAAGCGCATAGCATTCACATTTGAAGTTGCTGATAGATACAAACAACAAAAGAGTTGTGGACCTTTTTCATTGAACCTGATGTCCATTGTGAGGTTAAATAAAATTAATGTTTTACTTCACAGACTTCACGTTTTTATGCAACCAGCACTGGTGATTGAGTTACTTGAAGCACCGTCTTCAACATAATTATTTCCAGTAACTTAAACAAAACATCAAACATCTCTTTTTCTTCATTTTCAAGAAGATTATTTGGCAAAACATAGAGAGAAAAATATCTACAAACCAAACATACTGGAATTTGTTTTCACATTTGTTTTCACTGTGATCGATACAAATGATTGGTGCGGCGCTGAAAATGACGCATCAGTGCCTGTGAATCTAGAATATGTGTGTATTCAGACCTCTGTAATCCGAATATCAGCGTGTTGGGTTACTGTTAGGGTGGGCATTCCATTTACGTTGCATGTTTAGCCAAGACGTTTCGCAATACGGGGTCCTAATGTCTGACACCGTTATCATCTGACTATTACAAACTTACCTGCATCTGGTATGTTTGCTGGGCTATTTTGAACATCGTATCTCTTCCATTCCTCTCTATAACTAATGTCGGTAAGCTGATCGCCCACTTGTTGGGAGTGGGGTTGTCTGTTGCAATCTTAGGTCAACTGAGAATAACTCTCACAGGACCCTGCATCACTATTCAAATCCGTCCCTGCTATCTTTCAACCGCTTTCAACCCGAGTCAATATAAACAAGCAGCCAGAGGATGCTAGGTCCCCCGCCAAAATGGCAGCAATATTTATAAGCGCCGTCGGTTTCAGAAGATATTCATGAGGATGGCAACAGCTACTTCACAGGCGTAAGAAGCAGAGGGGTCTTTCCACCTTCCCAGGTTTTGAGATCAACTCCGAATGGCTGACTGAATGTTGATTGCTACTGTAATATATTTTCTTTACCATGTAGCATGAAAATTATGTAACCGAAATGCAACCCCAAGAGACAACTCATGGCATATTATCTGCAAACTAAATTTGACAAGAATATGAAGGCATCCTCAACCTATTGCCCAGAAACCAAATTTAGACTTTGCCACAAGGAGTCACCACCTGTAGGTGCAAGCAGGCAAAACACAATCCCAAATGACATCTCATGTCATGGTATCGGCATATGAACTTTGAGACTCTGAAGAGGGGTCCTCAAGTTATTGCCGGTACTAGATGCCCACCGGTGTTCATGTTATTTGGGGCGGGTCACATATGAATACAAAATTTGAGAATAATCTGATGAGCAGTTGCCAAATTATTGCCTGGAAACAAATTTTTCCACCAGGAGACGCCACCTGTAGGAAGAAGCGGGAAAAATACAATCCCAAGGAACATGGTATCGTGGGGACATCTGCATACCAAATTGAGGGTTCTCAAGTTATTGCCCAGAAACCAAATTTAGATTTTGACACCAGGTGACGCCACCTCTAGGCGCAAGTCAGTGAAATGCATTATCAAGCGACATCTTATGTCACCGTACATTCATACAAAATTTGAGAAGAATCCGATGGTCAGTTCTCAAGTTATTACCCGGAAACGAATTTGTGATGTTGCCACCAGGTGGCGCCACCTGTGAGTGCAAGTGAGCGAAAGGCAATCCCAAGCAACAGCTCCAGGGGCCGATTTCTCGAAAGTCAACTTAAGTCCAAAAATGGTACTTACGTCCCTAAATTGACTTAAGTGAGTGATAAATGACTTAAGTGCATTCCCCGAAACTTTTCTTAGCAAATAAATTGCCTCAAATTTGCTTAACTTTAAGTCTGGTCAGAGGTGACTTAAGTGTATTTTAAAATGCTTAAGTACCAAAAAAATAAATTCAAGATGGTCGTCATAATGTCCGTTTCAGTGGATAAAAAATGCAAAATATCCAATAGAAGGTGAAATTTATGCAAATCGCCGAAGGTAATAGAAAAGTGAATCGAAAATCAACCCCATACAACTCGATTTTAATGAGAAAACGTATTGAAATTTGTTTGAAATGGCGTTATGGTGTATCTGAATGGCAAGGAGCACCCCTCTCTGAATGCTGCTGGTTGATCAGGTATGGTATATTGAGGTAAGCGTGTTGACAGTTGTGTGTTTGATTCAGTTGTTGACGAGGTTCTCTCACACGGACACTGTGTCATCATGATGCGAACTGCTGACACTCGCATGCTCGGGTGATTCAAATTGATGTATGCGCCAAGAATATTGACAGCGTTAATTACATACGATAATCAGTGTATTATGAAGATAAGATCGCGCATGAATCAATATGCATGTTAGCTACGGGTTAGTTGTGGAGATATTTGATACATTTTCGGAATTTGGGAGAGAAAAAAACTAACCGTTTGACGCAGTCGATTCCCGCACTCGGCGATCAACAAACACGAGCGCCTCCTACAACTAAGCAGGTCGCACGAATGACCTCCCTTCGTGAGGGTTCATATGGGGTCGTCCTCCAGCCGCACTTTTCTTTCAGACCTTAATGTCTCCAATCCATGTATTGAATTGCTCAATTGATAATTTTGTTTGAACACTATATATTGTTCAGAACATTTTTTTGCTGGTATTAGTGTCTGAATCTCCAAACATTTGGTTTTTGAGGCAAATAAATATTTAATTATTATATTTACAAAAATGAATTAATATATTCACAGAACAAAATAATTGATCAAGTTACAGTTTACAAGAGAATTTGTTTTAAAATAAAAACATTAGAGATGTAGATATACATACAGGAAAGTATGTTTGCCGCGACTTCTAGCTTTTAATATAAAACATATTTCAATACTTCAATAGAAAAAAATGTAAATACCTTTTAATGTACATTTTGATTCCAACTTACTGACTGAACCAGAGATATTACTTCCCCACACATGTACAATATATTCCTCTCCAGCATTGACAATAATGACATTTTTCAGCCTTATTTGCAAGAGCCAAAACTTGATAAAATAATCTTATAAGATATGTATTGTTACAATAAGTTGATTCCATGCTTTCTTGTTTCTGTATGATTGTTCGGGAGTCAGGTAAGACAATATTCTTGTATAGTGTACGAGTCAAGAAAATAATCCTGTTACTTCACACAAACATTTTTGCACAGAAGATTATCTTGAAAATAACCTTAGATTGACAAAAATATTTAAGGAAATAGCTCAAAACAAAATAAATTTCATTACTTTTCTTAAAAACAACATTTTGGGGTGTTTTATATAAAATTGTTAGAATCATTTGTCATTTTGTGTTTTGGGAAATCTTAATTTTATAAATCTTTATTTTTTTTTATGTTAGACAGTTGTATTTAATCATGAACAGTGCTATATACAAAAATGACTGGTCTTTTCTGGCTTATACCTACAATACTCCAATAAGATGGATCCTGCAAATTTATGCACAGAATGGGTTCTGATAGATGGAACACTCATGGCTTTACATGTACATGTATGTCAGTTCAATATTGCACTGTTTGCATTCGGTGAATCATATTTTTTATGCATGATTGGTTAATTTGTCAGTTGTTTAATCTCGACATAGCCCTACTCTAATTGTTTGTACAAAATCTCTGATAGCAGCTTAGTTTATGCTAGCCAAGATAAAACTTATTATTTACTTCTGGTGGAATGATGTTATAAACCTAATCTGACTTTCGCGCATTATTGAGAGAACAAAGAACCAGTGATTTCAGTTGATCAGCTACTGGCTCGTATAATTTCACTTTGACCTATCTGTTAGCCCAGGAGAATATTTTGAACTGCTTATAATTGACATAATTTTTTAAAGATGTGCTATATTATTCAGTACCAGTATTCAAAGAAAGTGTCATTATGCTTGAAATAATGTATAATTGTGGAAATATTACATGAAAATATGCCAGCTATCTAAGTTAAAAATTTCTCCTGAGTTAAAAGATAGGACAAGTGAATTATGAAAACCACTACATCAGCTGAAATCACTGGTCACAACATGGACATACTTTTCTTTGTATTCCCAATAATGTGCAAAAGGCAGATTCCAATAAAATTAGACTGGGTTTCCACAGATTTAGTGCTTAAAGCTCGAAACAGTAAGCAGTAGGAACTGGTACTTCAGAGCTTCAAATCCCACTCAATACTCTATTCTAGAGGGCACACAAAGGATTTCCACCTTGTTCTGGTCAGATCAACTACGAGGACTACTTTAGTGACTATAGTCGTTATGGTCAGAGATGCCAATCAAATTATCATGTATGAAATATGTTCCACGGTCAAAATCAGCATGTCCATAGACCCTAAAATGGAATTGTTATTTAGGAATAAAGGTACAGTAATAAATTACTGGAGTCTCTGATCTTGCAAAGTTAAATGTTATTCAGTTGAAAATTGATGATTTATAACAAATATATTGTTTCAAGCTTAAAGTGATCTATAATCAAGATAATACACATACATGTATCACCAGGGGTAAGATGTATACATGTGAAAGATTTCCAAATTTCTTCAAGGGAGTTTTCCTGTCTGCAACTGGACAATGTGTGTTTGTGTTTATAAACACACTACCTGGTAATTCTGGTACAGTGCCTTTTGACTCATTAGAACAAATTGTATGGTGATTGAGTAATAGATGAGCTGAAGGTATATTGGATAGGCCTACAGTCAATTGATTCCATTTCGTATGTCAAGTAAAGGAAACATTCATTACTTTTTAAGACAGTAATTCTGAGCAATATATTGTGAGACATTTAGAATAAATCCATTACACTGTTATAATTTTGTTGTGCCCTCACAATTTTTTTTACATTATATATGTTGAATAATCCCTGTCATTGGATGGATGTTCATCTGTTACAGTATGTGGTATACATATTACTGGTAATTTGGGTAAAATTTCTAAATTCATAAAGAAATTGAAGCTTTGGACTTTTCTGGAATATTTCACCCGAGATTGACTGTTCAGGGGATTGAGAATAATATACATGCTTGCTTGATGTAACAGGTTAGGATCAATGGTCTAAGTGAGCTAACCAGTCCAGTTCATAATAAATTGTGTGTTTCAGGTAATGAGTTTCATCAAAAGATGGGTAGGTAGCCTGGTCAGTTGGCTAATATCATTTGATTGATTGTTTTGCTCTTTATATATCATGTGTAATAACAAGCTTTAAAAAGGAATATTTGAATTTTTTGTACACAATTTAAAGGAGGAAATTTGGATTTACATGTATCTACTGTGTTATGCATTCATGTCACATCCCAGAAATGATAAATTGTTAAGGATTGAAAAAGTTATTGGAAATTTTGAGCAAAAATTATCAGGCAGGGTCACCTGAAATATAAGGTTTTTTTATGGATGGCCTAATGAGCCTTATGGTAATGCCTCTAATTAATCCTTTCACAGGAAGTGAAATTTCCCACCATAAAATCTGGGGTGATCAAAACTATTAGAAGCGGAAGTTGACAAAACAGTTCAAAACCATGCATATAATCCATATTTCTTCATTATTTCCATGTTTAAAAGGTGATTAAATTTATTAGAACCATAAATATTGAATATTTTCCCTAATTTGGGAGTGATTGAATTTAGATAGGGAGATTGAATTATTGGAGGGATTATCATAATCACCTCAAGTACATCTTACCCCTGGTAGTACATGTATATTAGCATGATTAGGGAATATTTTAGGCTTGAAACCATATACTTGTTATAAATCACCTAATTTTTAACTTAATAACATTGAACATTGCCATATCATAGACTAAAATAATTTATCTTTTTTATTCTTCCATAACAATTCCATTTTAGGTTCTCTGCATCATAATTATTATGATTACAAGTAAGATGTGTATGACTGCCCAACAAATGGGTCCATATTCATGGTTGCAGTTTTTTTTCATTATACACTGTAAAAACAAAAACACATACATGTACCAATCAATGCAACAAACATGAATTGGCAATAATTGATTCTATAATACCGGTCAGTGTAAGCATATGACCACCATGTTGAAATATGACTGTATTTTCGCTTAATTTCTACCACTTTAGCCATGTCACCACCCTCCCCACCCTACACACACCCTGTATTGAGCATGAGAGACCCGTGACAAGCAATTACCAAATCTTTGATACCCAGCCATCGACTGTTAGGGCATGAAATTAATGGTTCATAATACTATAGTATGCTGCACCAGATCTCAATTTTGAAAATTTATATCTTTAAGTAGATCGGAAATAAATATGAAGCATTCATATAATGCTCAGTTAGCAATTATCAGGGCCGGAAATAAAGATTGGGCATAGTAATATATTCACAGGTTCCTGTGAAATTTGAGGTGGTAAGCCGACAGGTTGTTTTATCACACTCAACAAAGTCATGTTTATGCGGATCTGAAGACAGATTGATGGTATTCTGTGAGAGGTAACCTGAAATACAAGTTACCACCCTAAGCAAATCAACTAGAAGTGTGTACCAATAGCTGAATGTCACCGGCAATCACCAAACCACCTACACCACAAGACTCTTGCACAGTCTCTACCCAGAAAGATCACGAGATGCAGTGTCGACACACAGTTGGGGGATAATGGGTGAGACTAATTGTGTACGTTTCATAGGCTGAGTATTTGAATTCCATGCAGCATTAGCTCATCTCCTGTACGTGATGCATCACTCGTTTTTTTTTACTGCGTGAACACGACATGCAATTTTACTGCGCAGCATCATGTGTTCAAGTAGGGAGGCATGCATTCTACATGTAGCTATAGTTTAATCTAAGGTTATACCGGGTACAGACTTCTAGTTGATGTGCTTCTGTTACCACTGATTT
>JAVTVY010037252.1:0-15795 GCA_036873755.1 Hanleya hanleyi | reverse complement strand
TTTACATGTATTTGTGATATGTCTGATTTACATGTATTTGTGATATGTCTAACTTGTTCTGTGTATTTGTATATCTTAGGGTTATTGTTATTGAACCGAATAAATCAGCTATATCGGACATCATCCTGTGATTGGCTATTTACTTCTATGGGCAACCTATTACACATAGATCGAGTCTCCCGATTGTGCATATATGGATGTTCTGATAATATTGGTTGAATCACGGTTGTGATAGGTTGACTCCCTAGCTATTGGGTCTATAAATTGATGTCTGATCAGGTTATTTGGACGCGAGTATGTTTTCTGACACACCGTACACTTGACGCTTCGCTGCCAAGACATAGACTAATTCTGATATCATTTCTCTCTACATTTTATACTATATAGTATATCCTCCTCCTCCTCCTCCTCCTCCTCTATACAGCCATCTCACCAGCAAATAGTCATAAATTTTCTGATACTGAGCGTCTCCAATCACTTGACCAACCTCCAAACAGGCCCATCTCCCCTTCTGCAGTCGATCGACCCTGCCGGCATTGACTTTACATATAACCCTGTACCAAAACATCATTTCACAAAACCTGAATCTTACCAGCCAAACAGTCCTTATTATTAGCATACTAAATACTGAGATATTTAGTTTTGCAGAATGTGAATGTGCATGAGCATTAATTGATTCCGAAAAACAAAAATTGCTGATTTGTTTTCAAACAAACGACCGTTAGCTTTGATGTAGTGTTGTTGTAAAGATATTAACAATTATTTAATTAGTGATAGTCACCGATTGTTTGTTTTTTTCTTTTGTCTGTCGAATGCCCCACAGGTGCTGCAGTTGATTAATTCTGGGTAATTCGAGTTGTTGCGATACAGGGCAGTTCGGATAATCTCGCACTGGTAATCTCCGTCAAAGGTTACATTGGCTTGGTGAAGACCCACTGTGCGGAGAATGTCAGGGCGTTTTTTTCGCCCTGTATAAGTGATTGAGGGCAGGGTCGATCGACTGGTAGAAGGAGAGATAACCCTGGTTGAAGGTTGTCACTTGACCTTAAATATCGCTATTAAAAAAATTCATGCAGTCTCTGTCTCAGAGTGCTAGGTGCCGTGTGGTCATGTCATCCAAGTTGCCACATGAACAGGTACAATAAAAGCGTGCCTGAGATACTACACATATCACGAATCGTTAGATTCTTGGTATGTGCTTTAGAATAGGTTAACCAGAAGACTATACTATGAAGTCCTGTGGCTCTCTCAGTATGTCGGCACCTCTTCCCACTTCTCTTATATGTGTTGTAATTTTTACCTGTTTATGGCGAGATGCTGCTAGTGGATGTTTCGTTCCCGAGGCCCGCCCCCTGTACAGGCCTTTCGGTCTTTGATATATGTTGACATTGTGGGAAGTTGATGCTGGGTTGACATCGGGCCTTACAGACTAGGCTTTTGTGTTAAATGCCATCTACTTCACCTGACGACGATACAGCTCACCAATCCCCAGTGTACGAGTTGTCCCAGCGGCACAGCTCACCAATTACCAATATACGAGTTGTCAGAGCATTTCCATCATAGCTCCCTAGATTTGTATCTAATACCGCTTATGATGGTGCTAGGGGCCGTGTGGTCATATCATCCAAGTTACCACATGGACAGGTACAATGAAAGCGTGCTTGAGGTATAACACATATCACGATTCTTGGTATGTTCTTTAGAATAGGTTAACCAGAAGACTATACTGTGAAGTCATGTGACACTGTATGTCGGCACCTCTTCCCACTTCCTTTATACGTGTTGTAATTTCCGCTTTCCCTTTACTGACGCTTGGACGCCTGCTTTCTGGCGCCGTCTATCTGCTTTAGCCTGCTCCACAACTTGCTGTGCGGGTGAAACTACTTCAACAGTCGCTATATAAGACGCTTGTCTTGTACGGTATTTGTTAGCCGAGTTCCCGTACTGTTACCTTGCACAATATTAAATCTACTTTCAGTTTCTGCAAGGCAAAATGAGAGAACTTCAACAATATATAACGAAACAAAGCCTATGAAAGAGGAACGTTTCAACAGAACCTTAAAGAACCTTATATGTAAGTTTTTTTATGGCCAAAAACACAAAGCACTACATCAACGTTTTAGGGTGAATGATAGACGGTTAAAACGCTGCTCATCATATAAGCAAAGTCAAAAGAACGTTTGACAACGGATACCTCACTAACTGGATCTTTTAAGTCGAATTACAAGCGTCTGATTATTGATCACATTGAGAATATATGATCATATTGGTAAAACCCATTACTTCGCCAAGTGGAAAGGCTGAACTGCGCCCTTTAATTTCTGCACGTGATCAGGTGAAAAGCATTACTACGCATTGTAAACCGCTCCCCTTGTCGCGTTGTTTAATAATTTAAGACTCTACAGGAAAGCATCCCTCGGCATCTCGCATTCAGACGTTTATTGGTGGAGTGAACCGTTTATTCAGCAATTGTTTCAAGCCTATAAACAAGCCTACGTTTATGTATACTATGATTGTCTTTTTGAATTTGGTGCTAATACTGTTATATGGAATATGGAATAGGTCTTTGGATTATGGACGCGGATATTCTCTAATGGACGACGGTTGAATTATGAATGACGGACCAGACGCTTGTAAGGGGTTATACTCGTCCGCCCAGCGAATCGTCGTTTGCGTGCATCCAGGCTTATCTCAGAGCTGGTTATAAGATTCTGATGACCCTTAAACTTAACTGAAAAGGCAACAAGCTCTGCATACTCACGAACCAGTTAGAAAGAATTTCAAAACAAACAGAGTAATGGTGAATAAAATGAATGATTTATGGCAAGTCGACTTAGTGGATATGATATTTCTTCTCCATCGCAGAGGGATAGGCTAGGAATAACCTTTACTCTCTTGCAGCATACGTGTTCTGTCTAAATACTCATGAGCCATCCCTGTGAAAGTGAAAATGGGGAGAATGTATTCAAATGCTTGAAAAAACCAGCAAAAGGAGGGAGTATTAAGGGAACGAATTTCTCAACCCAAAAAGTTCAAACTTTTATCATATTGTAGAATTTTCGGTCCTCAAGACGACAAGGGCTTGTGCGCGATCTTAGATATTATAACGCAAGGTCGTCTGTTGACTCGGGAGATGGTGTCTACAAAACCCGTTCCATATATATAGATTCCAGCTCGGCTAGGAGATTTCTCGAAGACTTAGAAAGGATGACAACAGCGGATTTCTGGTGATATATATAGTTTTTACTATATGCATTTTCATTCCAGCTTACAACAGTTGTGAACTCTGCCGGTGATGGTAGGACAGTGCGATAGTATAACTGTAATTTGAAAAACGCCAGACTTTCTCTGTTATACTGTCCTGGGTCATGATGACCTATCAAATGCTCATAAAATTTATGACAATGAAACTGGTTGTCTCATTTTCTAAACATGCATATCAGATTCGGGATTCATGCAGTACAAGTCTAGTGTAGTTCAATATTAAACCATATAGTCTGAAGTTATATAACTGTTTCTCACACATAGCTGTGTTCGCAGATGTTCACAATACCCGACCTAAAGGGTCATGAAATAGAATCTCGGAAATGTCTGCATCCACACAAATTATATAAAATTGCTGGGACAAGTATGGTGGCTAAGAAGTCTACCTGTACGTGAAAGTATGGTGGCTAAGAAATTCCATATTTCACAATATGTATTGCAAAACCAAGACAATTAATGTGGCAAGTTTTAACAGAACTTTAAAGAACCGTAGGTATGGATATTTTACGACCAAAAACAAAGAGCTACATCGACGTTTTAAGGTAAGCAGTGGAAGGTTACACGCTGGTCGTCGTAGGAGTATTATAATTGTTCAGAAAGACGCTGAGGAAACGAACAGAATGCAAGACAGAACAAATTGGGATGGCGTCCTGAAATGTTTAAAGGTTGTTGATAAATTTCGTGTAAGCAAATTTAAAAGATTTTTTGACAAGGGATATCTCCCTAACTGGATGTCATGTTCGTGATTAGTTACAGAATCGGTCTCCGGCCGTATGTAAACCAAGAGGCATGAATGCGAGTGGGGATTGGATAGAACATATTGTATACACGAAATATTAAAAAGAAAATAAAATAAAAATCCAATGGTTTGAAATAAAATTTGAAATATCTCGTGAAGAGAATCCCCCAAAGATAAAACCCTTTACTTCGCTAAGTGGAAAAGCTTACTTGAGCCGTAGAGTATTATGCAAGTATTTAAAAAGTAAACTAGCGTTGTTATTATTTTAAGGACGAGCTACTTACTAAAAGAGGTACTTGGTTGAACTTGTTTCAGAGGCAAGCATTCAAACATGTGTCGGAGGTCGATAACGCAATGCAGACGGGCGAACAACTGTTAAAACATGGTCGTATCCATGCTGTTATTGTGGTCAATTCATAATAGGTGGAATAATCCTTTTCTTAGGAGTGAATAGCTGGAAACTGGTTAATAATTCAATCCTGGCATTCAACACAGTTGTGAACGTGACGTTTCAACTTGAAAACAGCTTTGCAAATGTGAAATCACCATCAAACTTGTGTGGTGTGAATACTTGTGTGCTTGTGTCTTATCGCGGAATAGCCTACAGTGGATACACAGGTAAACACGCCCGTTTACCTCTTTGATTTCAGGCACTACAGGTAGTGGAAAAATTATGTTATTCGGCTAATTCGAACTGTCCATCAGCCTGAAAAGATAAGTGGATGATACGACCATTGGCAGCCTGTCTTTCAGAACTTCGAGACATTGAATTTATGAGGGGTTTGAAGAGGCTGTCTTATCACAGTCCTGGAAACAGAAAACTCATTATAATGGTAACTGAATAATTTGATTTCGGAGATTGACGAATAAGTTACCGGCAGTCATTCACCAAATGCAGATATGGCGAGTTTACACCAGAGACATATTCCCCTTGAAAACGGAGAACAATTGATGAAAAGCGAGCTTATATATGTAAAACTTCCCTTCAATACTTGGTATGGTCGTCATAGGTGAAGATGGAATAGAGAAGTATTTCGACTCACTTTGTTCCCTTCCACGAAGAATTCGTGACGTTTCTACAAGAAACTCAGGAGATATAATTTTGAAATAAATTAATGTTCTTTCTTTATTCAGTGCCTGTAGTTAATTCTGTGTCTTATCTTCGTAGATGTCGTGTAATGTCAATGTCCGCTATTGTAAATATGTTAAAAAAAACTTTTTCAGTATACGACGTGATAGCTAAACACTCGTAAGCGGTAGGTACTGGGTGCGATCCCAGGCCGGGTCATACCTAAGACTTGAAAAATGGAACTTGTTGCTCCCTCGCTTACGCTCAGCATTAAGAGGATAGAACAAGGACTGGCTCGCTCGGTGTCAGTATAATGTGACTGAGTGGGGTGTCATGTCTGCCTACGGCATGATATTTCAGTGGGACAGCACTATAAAATGGCAGCATTAGATCTGCTCTGTTACAAGTAGGTACCCCTGCCCCTCCCCCTTCCCTCCCTTCCCTTCCCCGTCGTGATATAGCTGAAAAAATGTTGAAAGCGACATTAAACCCTATTCACTCACTCACTCACTCACTTCAAAATCAGAAATTTACCAATAGCAAATATTAAATTACCCAGTAATATTTGTATGTAAGAAGGTAAACTATCGTGGAGAGACATCAATTCGGGCCCCGTTTTCGACTTGATGTTGTACATACCCGACTGAACAGTATCTGTCAGAGTATATACTTTTCAAATTTATTTTCTCCACAACTACTACAACATGACAATATTTGTATTCTCTGTCAAAATGTGTCTAGTGTGTCTACACGATTTCAAAGGTAGTTACTAATTGATTTTATATTTTCTTGTAAAAAAAGTCATGTCACGTGGATAGTGATTGTTGGAGTACGGATGTGATGCCCCCTTCCTAGCTTCGATCCCCCTCTGAAAGCTCATAGGCACAATCCATGGTGATCGATGGAAGAACACGTGCTATGCTAATGTTAAATATGCTAATGTGATAAAATGGTTTCTGCCCCCACCTTGCCACTTTGGGCGCTAAGACAATCTTTTGAAATAGCGCATCCTCAGTGACCTCGAATCTATCCTGACAAAATTCCATTGCCGTTCGACAAAAACCATGGCAGACACAAACAGAGATAGTTTTTGTGAGATAAACTTTGCTATTCACTTCCAAAGAAGGACATGTGCAGTTGGCTCGAAAATGGCGACATTCGATCAGCACTCGATTCTTGTTTAATTTCAGAGGCTTCTTCACGCCAAAATGAGCCATTTGGAACACCATACATTCCATTAATGCGGCGTATCATGAAAACCCCTGCAGTTCTTTGATTGACGTTACAAATGTACTTTGTCTTAAGCCATTTAGCTGTCCAGACTTGCCCCAAAAGTTGTTTAAGCCCAATTTAGCGACTGATCTTAAACCGACTTTCTTCTTTACGTTTGGCTTTTCTATTGTATTACACACGCGATATATTGACAGATATTCATCTTTGTCATCTTCCATTTTGACCCAATCTGGCCAATCGGATTCCTTCCGTTTGACGCACGGGAAAATGTTGATGTGAGTGGTAAAATAGCCCACTTTAAGGATTATTGTCATCATATTGAGCAGTTTCAGTAAAATAGTTAACTATTCGGCACCCTTTCTCTAAAGTATACTATGATTGTCTTTTTGAATTTGGTGCTAATACTGTTATATGGAATATGGAATAGGTCTTTGGGTCATGGACGCGGATATTCTTTAATGGACGACGGCTAAATTATGAATGACGGACCAGATGCTTGTAAATCTGTACTACGGACCATATGTAAATATTACTACTACTAGGTGTTGGTTAAGGAATTTAGTATAGGCACACCATCGTCGAACTCACAGTTTACTCTGGAAGATTTATATAACAACCATAAAACGTTTCTCAAGGAAGGGGGTATTTTTCTTCCAACTACTCATAACGATATACCGAAAGTGCACAGGACTCAAAATGGATGAATTGACATACAAAGCTAGATCCATAGCCGGTCCTAGAAGCTGCCCCACTAACCTTCTTTCAATCCTGTTGACGAGGGCCCTTCAGGGGGTGAAAGCATTTTGGGAAAGGTATGGCGTCAGTTTCCAAGAACTCTGGCATTGAATGCATGTGGATATTGACAAACTCAAAATGTTGTACACTTCAACTCAAAGATTCTGAAATTTGGCGATACATATCGAATGCTGATAGCAAAATACGAGCGTAGCGTACAAGATCTATGGCGGTACGTTTCGTAACTTGTGTCTAATTCCGCTTAATTCGGGGCTAGGAATGAAGCCATGTATTTCAAGATTTCATATTGTTCATATCAAAACGTGACTGAGATACATCATTCTCTAGATAGACGACTTTACAACGAAAATCCTAGGGATTAAGGCTACTGATCACCGATATTTTTGGAACATCGTGTCTTGCTGGCATCACCGAAAACTGTTGACCGCTTCTCTCTTGCAGGAAACTGGCCTAGTTTTATGTATACTATGATTTATTCTTTTAATTTGATGCTAATGCTATTATATGGATTAGGTATTTGGATTACGGACGAGGAAATTCTTAAATGGACAGACTGGACTCTTGTATATTAGCGCAACTGTGTATGAATGCGAAGAATGGCGAATCAGCTAGAAGAGCCGATCCTTTATCCTTATCTCTTCTGAGGTCACGTGATGCTCACATGCCGGTATACCTATCGGCTAAAACAGCCTCGAGATCAACTCTTACGACCTACTTCTTACATAACTTCCACATATTTACTAGATAACGACGTGTTTCAACATCTGACGTAATTCTAATATAACGTGACCTACTTTTTATGACCTGTACGGCGCATCACGTTGGGCACAGCGGTTCTCGTCACATCACCGAAGTTAAGCAGCGTTGAGCTCGGTCAATACTTGGATAGATGACCGGATGCTGTACTGATCAGTGTCCAGGATAATAGGAACTGTGGCACATGTAGGCGCCGTCGTGATATGACTGAATAAAGTGTTGAAAACGACGTTAAATCCTACTCACTCACTCCTACTTCTTATGTAATGTGACGGCCGAGTTCTTATGTAACCTGGCCTGCTTATGATGTCATTTGATCTACATCCATCTATGACATTATAACCTTGACCACATTAGGGAGGCGTCCCATCCCAACTACTACACCATTTGCCCCAAATCAAATGCAAGTTTCATCATCCAGAAACAATCCCATTTAACAATAAACATCTGCAGTTATTGAAAATTGCTTTACAAAAAAATGAACAAAACAGAACTCGTTCTTAAAAAGTAAATCACATCAGAAACTTTATTACGCCTGCCAATTTGTTTTGATATTTTGAATTTGGCATTTGAAACGCACTTTGATCAAGAACAAAACAAAAGGCAAATAAGATATATGGGTTGACCAGCAACCCTGTAAGAAAAGACACGACAAATTTTCCGTATGCCATTGTTTGGTGTTCGAACGCACTATAAATTACAGCAAGATAAATACTAAATAATAAATATTCCGTTAACAACAGAAAGTAAGTTCCACTGGAAAAAAAGATATTCCAGCCTCATTTTTAACAGAATTCTTTGCATTGCAAGTAAGCCACATTACCTGTAAATTGATGCTTAAAATATGAACATTTAACGTACGAAAAATACACCGCAATTATGACTATCCGGTTGCAAAAATTGTTTATCATTGCAGAGTAAAACAAATTAAAGCATAAGACTAGGTTACAGTCTCCCCGGCAAGACTTTACTTTGATTTTTTATCATACAAAAATTGTCACTATATTTTTACAAATAAAAATTCTCACAAGAACAATTTAACGTTCTTTAAGTGAGGAGTTTGCTGTTGCTTACGCTTTTTTCCGATCCGACCAAGAGACAACTTGAACTCAACCACGAAACACCAATCATGTTAAAGATACAACACAGAAAATATGTACATAAGTCTACCAGTGGAATGTAAACACAATATCAAATTATCAGTTTTCTACAGAAAACTTACAATACAATAGAATATGAACATTTCTTTATGAAAAGAAAAGCAATATGTATACATGGAATACATTTATGCGATTCCGAGCCAGCTGTGTTGGCTTCAAGTTAATAACTTCTTATCCCCCAGTATCATTATATGGCGTATCGATTCGTACAATTATAATAATCTGAACATATTTAGATTTGTGGATAAACCAAACTGGAAAAACATAATAGCACTTTATTATGATAATAATCCAAACGTATTCAGCTTTGTGAATGAACAAGATTGGAAAACGTAAAACACTTACACATCTAAATCTTAAACGAGAAAAAAATCTTTTCCGGATATCAGTTGTTCCGATGAAGTCCCATACGTTTTAGTATTCTCTATTTTTTAAGGAATGGTTATCGTTTACAAACACTCTGCTATGCAGTTCTTTCAATTCCATCGTTGTACACGGCGCCCGTTGTGCTGTATCAGGGCCAACATTCGAGGCGCTAAACGGACCCCATTCTATGGAGGTTTCTCTGTTATATTTCCAGTTTCATTATAGTTTCAACAAATTTCTTCTTGAGACAAAGACAGCAAATGTATAGATATTTCAAATCAGCTAAATTTTTTATCTGGCCTGCTTTAGTTATTGCAACACGCTGACAATAGATTTATGCCCATTCAGATAAACTGGTTGAAGTGTTTGCGGTAATTAAAGCATGCCAAATGAAGATTTCAACAGGTTTGAAAAAACTATACATTTGCTGTTCTTGGCGCATAAAGACAATTTTTTGCAACTATAGTGAAACTGAAAATAAAACGAAAATGGAGTCCGTTCAGCGCCTCGATTGTCGCCATTCTATATTGTTATGTCATATACCACCAGCACATAGAGATCAAAGTCTGACTATTATAAGTATCGTCATTTTCTGTCCCCTCAGAGAGTTTGATCTCTAGAATAACAGAAACCTCCAAACAGTTCTTTTTCGGAGTCCCAATCCTCCATGAACATCGCAGACGTCTGTTGAATACCTTTCGAGGAAGAAACAATGTGTATAAAATACAACACGATGATCATTCTTTCAAATGAATTTAAAGACAGGCTTTACTTGACGAGTGACGCCCTGTATTGTTCAATAGTATTTCTGACAAGATCGTCAAATTTATTTTATCGATTTTGTTTTGATTAATTTATATTGGCGGATTATTATGAGGTCTTGTCAGTACGCCGGCATCTTTTTCCATCAGCCTTGTTATGTTGCTTTTAGTATCGTATTGCTACACTTTGAGAGCCTTTTGTTCAGCAAGGATATCAAGCACACGCACTCGTATATAGTATAAAGGAGAGAACGGAAGCCCGTTTCAATATCTACATTACCTTTTGAACCAAATTGTCCATGACAAGTGCAATATCCACCACGGCACGGCATTGGTCCGAAAGATGACGGCTGAGGAACGACATCTGTGGATAGCTGTCCCTCCATGGCAATGCCACCACTGGCTCTGTTGTCCAATCCGTGACAACATTTACAAGTCTGGCTTTGGCTTAGACGGCCTCCATCACTGGGGAGAACGGCGTCATGTCCGTTTCTCAAGACCTTGAAGTCGCTATGCTGATGATTGTATTCGAAGATTTCACACAGAACGCGGTCACGGCTCCACGTTTCTCGACAAGTTTCCACAAACGTTGACTGGCAATAGGAGCTGGACAGTCTGTCGACACACTGACCGCTGTTTGAAGTGTGATATAGCCCATTGTCTACTTCAACATGTTGGTGCCGATAACAATCATAGTCAACTACGTGAGGACTTCTTTCAGTGATAGGATCGCCGTTGCTGCCAAAGTCAGTATCCCATCGGGCACGGATTCGACGATAGTCGGTTGAATTAGAATCACACGTTTGTTGGCCTTCTTTTGGGTACAATGTACGAGATCTGGCGTCGTGTCCAACATATCCTTCTGAACTATCGTGGTTTCCATCTTTGAAAAGTATCCGCTTGATTCTGTTACAAAGATCTCTGTATTTCTGCCAACCCTCGTGACGGTCGCTGTCACTCTCATAGTTGTCTGGTGTCGCGTCCCAAGGAAATCGCTTCCCGTTTCTCTGACATGGGTCAATGAACGTGTGATCTCTTCCAGTTTCACTGCACTGGCCACCCTCTCTGTCATTGACGTGGGCTACTCCAGTTTCACTGTGCTGATTACCTTCACAGCCAACGCTGTGATCAAGTACAGTTTCACTGCGTTGAACATCTTCACCATAATCGCCGTGACTTACCCCAGTTTCACTGTGTTGACCACCTTCACAGCCAACGTCGTGATCTTTTCCATTTTCACTGTGCTGACTACCTTCTCTGTCCTCGCCCAGATCTACTTCAATTTCACTACATTGACCATTGTGACTTCCATCAACCAGACCTAAAGGTAATTTATCTCCATCAGTAGGGCGTATTGCATGATCATCTCCCAGACCTACTTCATTTTCACAACGATAACCACTTCCATCGGCATGGTCCTTACAAATGTCATCATCGTGGCTGTCATTACGATGATTAACTTCACTTTCGCCAGGATGAATGTCCTCAATATTCTCACTTTCGCTTCCCTTTGACACGAGCCTATAATTACGGCCCCATCGGCTTATAACTTTGTAAACGGGACAACTAGAGGCTCCATCGTCACTAAAATTAGTTTGGGTTGTACTCTTATTCTTCTCCTCGTCTGTACGTTCATCGCTGTCGTGTGTCAGACGAATACGTTTCCGATGATGCTTGTGATGTTTGTGGTGACGTCGAGCTTTTTTCTCCCCATCATCTCTGCAGGTACCACTGTCGCTTGCACGACTGCGTTTGCGATGGTGCTTATGGCGTTTGTGATGGCGATGTTTGTGTTTAAATTTGGTAGCAGTGCTATCACCGTCCTTGTCAGTGACAGAGTCCTCCATCAAGCTGGAAAAGGCTGAAGACGAAAGTGGGCAGTGAAGAAAATCTGACAGACTTTGTTTATCACTGCTGAGGAACACTCGTCTCACACAGACTTCTTCCCGATCAGAATCTGTAACAAATTATTAAAATTCCATTGAATATATTTTAAACCCGAAATATTGCCTTGGTTTTTGACCTTCTCACTCAGCGAATCATCGTCTCACTGATCTGGTTCGAAAAACGCGGTGTGCATGAGCATTCCATCCTAATGTATTCAGATTGTGTACCTCCTACTGTCAGATGTATCCTCTGATTTCACTGGGGTTAAAACGTGTGACTGTTGACCAATCAGCATCGTCCGTTACTAAATGGAACGGAGTGGGTTCAGGATTCCATAGCTAAAGATGATGTTGTACCGTGTGCTCTTGTCAAATTGTTAGCATCTAGCTTGTCCATTCTTCTTTAAGACATAATGAATGCATTTCCCATCTCCTGCGCTTCGGGAATTTCCGTCGAATGTTACACCGACAGTTTAGGAGGTTAAACACTTTGACAATGGGAGAATGCAGCATTCAGACTTTCTCGATTGAGAGCTACACATGAACCGGTTACCTGCATATGAAAGATATTTAAAATGCATCGAATATATTCTTTAAAAAGAGCACACGCTACAACGTCATGGTATCTGAGATATCCTGGCCACTCCGTTCCAGTTGATAACGGACGACATTTTGATTGGCTTAGAGCCATGCGCACGAAACCTGCTGCCGCATTTTCAAAGGGCATATCTGACAGCAGGAGCAACAATGAAAATGCTGAAATGTTTGATAGCCTAAGGAACACACTCAGGTAATGCAGAAGTGGTGGCCTATCAGTTTTGTTCAATGGTGAGACTGTTACAATCTGATAGAACAATAATAATTCTGAAATATCGATATTCTCAAAAACATACTCATGCAGTGCAGATATGGTGACCTATTATTTTTGTTTGATAGTGAGACGATTACAATCTGATGCAGCAATGATAATGCTGAATATCAATATTCCAAATAGACAATCTAGATAGACAAACTTCTCAAACTGGATTGAAGATAGATGGCACCACTGTTGAAACTCTGCCAATATCATCAAAGTAATCCGTCTTAACAAAAGAAAGTGAGATTGGATGGGAGGGGAGTTAAAAACACACTCATGATATCCAGAAATAGTTAATTTATTGGGTATATTCCCTGGTAAAGATATTAATCACCCTGTGACCTATAGCAAACACATACAGTGGAAAACGGCTCGTATTTCTCCCATTCACAAGAATAAGTCAAAACTTGATCCGAATAACTATCGCCCCATTTCGGTTCTCCCTATTTTTTCCAAAATCCTAGAGAAAGTAGTCCACGAGCAAATGTATGACTTCATTCAGGAACATAATATCCTGAATCCGGCACAAGCTGGATTCAGGAAAGGTCATTCAACAGAGACAAGTCTACATAGACTGACAGAATATTGCTATGAACAACTCAATGACGGCAATGTCACTGGCATGGTTGCCTTAGACTTGCGCAAGGCATTCGACACAGTCGACCATGGCATTCTGATTACCAAACTTAATTTTTATGGGTTTCGTGATACGAGTTGGTTCATAAACTATTTGTCTGGCAGAAGCCAGGTAACTGCTGCCAATAGTTCACTGTCTAGTCCACTGCCAATTCACTCCGGTGTTCCCCAGGGTTCCATTTTGGGGCCCCTGCTATTTTTGATGTATATCAACGACATCGTGTCCTGTCTAGACCACTGTGAGGCTAATTTGTATGCGGATGACACAGCCATTTTTATTTCAAACCCTGATGTCAATATTATTAAAGAAAAATTACAGCTTGATCTCAACAATATTTATACATGGCTATGTGCCAATAAGCTGAGTCTACACATAGAAAAAACAAATACCATGTTAATTGGAAGTCGTCAGAAGAAACGGTTTATTGATAGTGAACTGTGTTTAAAATTATGTGAAAATGATATTGTCCAGTGCGATAATATTAAGTACTTAGGTGTGGTCATTGATGATAATCTTCAGTTCAATGAACACATCAATCAGATTGTCCGAAAGTTAAATAGAAGTATTGGTGTATTAAAACGTATAGGACCTTGCATCCCCAAAGATACGAGATTTACCCTGTATAATACGATTGTCTTGCCTCACTTGGACTACTGTTCTACAATTTATAGTGTTGCAAGTAAAAATGATATATCTAGACTCCAACGTAATCAAAATAGAGCAATGAGGATTATATTGGAATGTGGTCCCCGGACACATAGAGTGGATATGTTAAAGGAATGTGGATGGTTGAGTGTTAGACAAAGATTTTATCTTAATAGATGTACCCTAGTTTGGAAGGCTATTAATGGCAATACGCCAAGTCATCTCAAAACAAGTTTCAAGCATGTCTCTGAAAAACATTCATATAACACAAGATCTGCTCCACTAAATCTCTTTCGTGGAAATTACCATATGAATTCGTTATCGGCTCTTGGGGTCACTAGCTGGAATAGCCTGCCAGACGAGGTAAAGCGTAGTCAAACCTTACAGACTTTTAAAAAACACTGTTCTAAGTATATAAGAACGTTTGTTGAACCTTTTTAATGTGATGTTTCCATATACAGTGCAATATACTACTGTGTGATATGTAATTCGTGATCATCCCGTAATCATTTATACAATCATTGTCTCGCTGTGATATTGTTTCTATTGTTTTAGGTTTTTATTGTTTTTATGTAAATATTGTAAATAATCTGCACGGATGAAAAACAGCATCTGCTGATTCCCTTGCAATAAACTGAAACTGAAACATACGACCTATATGAAACTTTTTGGAAATCGGGATGATAGCTTATGGTAAACAACGAAATAATTGGCTACTGTCGAGTTACACGTTCGAAAATAATTGAATTATGACATATGCTACTAACTGATTACACTAACATACCCGTTTCTTGAAACGTGGGTTCTTCCCTTTCTGCTGAAATCAGTGTGGGGTAAGATACAATTCGAGCACCAGCGAGTCCACGCGAACTGCTGACCACGGAGGTTCTCACACTGTTCGTTAGATGACAAGAGTTTCTGACAACTTCTACTTTTCTTTGTGAACGAGCAGCTTTATCTGCGCCTGAAATAAATATTACACGAATCAAAGACGGTGCTCATACCCACGTGCACCAAGATTGACTTCTTCTGAAAAACGTGGGATGCAGTTGCTTGTATCGAGATTTTATAGCTCCAGGAACAAGTAGGTATTCTAAGTGACCTTTTTAGGCTGATTCATTTAGGCCTACTGTTTTTTGGAAAGCAGATATTCATGTTTTGGGACTTTCAACTTGCACGCAAAATTACAGTATCGGTCACAGTGGTTGGTGCACTGTGAAGAATTCGAAACTCGAATTCGGAACAATGAAGTTCTTCGAATCAGCCTTAACGCCAAAACTGATGTTCCTCCTGCATGTATTACTGAAACGCATCCTAGTGGCATTTTATCGAGTAGGCCTATTGATCTTTGAATCGCCAACTCTTTTGGCAACTGTTTTTTGTGTTTACAGTTGACTCAACGCCTTCATTTCACAAGAGTCTAGCTTAAACATTTAAACTACACTTCGCTGTAAGAAAAATGTATAGTTCGAACCACCACATTTGAAGGGAGTTTATTCACCGATTTTGAAGTTTGAACTATCAATATTGATAGTCCAAAGATGGATTTTCCGAAGAACCTATTTTGGTGTTTCAAGCTACTGATAACTCAGCATTCAGATGTTTGAACTTAAAAAGGGGTATTTTGAACTGCTGGATATGGATTTGGGACGGCGAGTTTGTTCTAC